>JBBDGP010000161.1:605000-867500 GCA_037952835.1 Lithobates septentrionalis | reverse complement strand
TATTCAGAGTAAGAATCATTAACCACTACTCTCTGAATTCCGTCTTTTAGCCAGTTTTCGATCCATTTACAAACTGATCTTTCCAGACCTGTAGACTTGACCTTACACATTAGCTGTGTGTGGGGAACTGTGTCAAACGCTTTTGCGAAATCCAAGTATACCACGTCCACAACCACCCCTCTGTCCAAGGTTTTACTTACCTCTTCATAAAAAGAAATCAGATTTGTCTGACAACTTCTGTCTTTCATGAATCCATGCTGTCTGTTAATTAAAATATATTTTTTCCAGCAAGAACTCATCTATGCGGTCTTTTATTAAACTCTCCAGTATATTCCCAACTACATTAGTTGTGTGTTAACCCAAAAAAAAAAACAGATCCTGTTCCCTTAAAGCATGTTATACAGCACAGTGTTGTGCTATGTCATTAATCCCCCTGTTACACCTGAAATACCTGGCTGATCCTGCCAGTTTCTACCCTCCCCTCTCTGCACTGACTCCGATATATCATGGCTGCTGAGCACTGACACCGGAGTCATTAGTACGTGCCTCAGTCATCCGCAAACTGCTCTCTGTCTCCTGTGTCCTCTCCCCCCACCCCTCTCTGCCTGACAGCGCCCCGATCCTTTCTTGCTCTAAAAAAAAAAGTATTTGTCTTCTCTGCCTCTGATATAATAGTAAGCTCCCCAGTGAATGTCTTTTAAAAATGTGCTGTATAATAGCTTACTTCAGAGCGCCGTTCGGCACTCATGTGACTGCCCGCCGTTCTCCTCCTCTCCTTGTCTCAGCTGATGTCAGTGGGGGTTTCCCAGCACCTCCCCTTGCAGCTATCACATCGGGAGAGGAGACCAGCGGGCAGTCAGCTGAGCGCCGAATGGTGCTCTGAAGTAAGCGATTATACAGCACATTTTTAAAAAAAGACATTCACTGGGGAGCTAACTGTTAAATATCTGAGGGAACAGTAGAAAAAAAATACATTTACAAACACTTTAAAGAAGAGGTAAACCCCGGGGTAATTATTTTTTTTCTGACTTGAAAAATAAAGCACATTATTTTTTTTCTGACTTGCAAAGTAAAGCACATTATGTGAAACTTAACCGCAAACTAAGGAGCCCACCACCGATGCGTTGTCACCGCTGGAGGACGCATCAATCTTCACCCATCTTCCTTCCAGGTCCACGGACGGATGGCCATTCCTTCAGAGCGCATGTGCCGATGATGTAATCGGCTGCATTTATAGTAAATATCTCCTAACTGGTGCACGTTTAGGAGATATTTACAGTACCTATAGGTAAGAGTTATTATAGGCTTACCTATAGGTACAATTTATCTATGGGAGTTTACAACCACTTTAAGCTAACAGGTCTATAGTTACTTGGTAAAGACTTTGATCCCTTTTTAACCACTTGCCAACCAGCCCCTGCAGATATACTGTGGCAGGGCGGCTCTATTGCGCGAATCGCCGTACCGGTACGGCGCTTTGTGTAATAGCTATAACAGGCGCTTGCCCCCGGCAAGTCGCTAAAGCCGATTTGTGTGGCTGGGGGCCGCATTGTCCACAAGCCACCCCCAATTGCTACACAGAGAGCCAGAACAAGAATCTGCCAGTGTAAACAAAGCAGATCCCCCATTCTGACAGGGGAGTAGAGAGAGATCGTCTGTTCCTAGTGATCAGGAACAGCGATCTCTCTGTACTCCCAGTCAGTCCACTCCCCCCATAGTTAGAAACACCTCCCTCAGGGAACACTTAACCCCTTGATCACCCCCCTAGTGTTAACGCCTTCCCTGCCAGTGACATTTATACAGTAATCAGTGGCTATTTTTAGCTCTAATCATTGTAATAATGTCACTGGTCCCAAAAAAGTGTCAAAAGTGTCCGATCTGTCCACCGCAATGTCACAGACTGGCAATCGCAGCGTCAACTGCTGGTACATTCCATCTTTTGGTGAATTTCTCCTTCATGGGATAGAGAACTGATAATCTCTTTGGAGGGAGAAAAGGCTTATCTGGGTGATCCCATTCAGTAAAAATAAGCTGTTCCAATAATGCATGTACAGGAAACGCATGCAAACGCTGTGAAAGTTTTAAGGAACCCAAAGAAACAACTTTCAGCTGACTCCGTTAGGGGTAGCTTGAAAGTGGAACGAACCATCTCTGTAAGAGATTGCACCAGCAATTTTTCAGATTGGGAGGCTGAAAAGGGTTCATCCACCGTTGTTTCCTCTGCAGAAGGAGTAATCGGTTTGTCTTTCCTCCTGGTCGCCTGAGGGTAACACCTCATCCTCTACCACTGTCCCCTTGGTGAAGGGTCTAAGGTGGGGGAGGGGGATCTAACATGCTTCCTATCCTTTTGGATGAAGGATGTGATTAAAGCCGCTAATCTTCCTTCTAGGCCCAGCAGGGTGGAGGAAAATGCATAGTCAGTGTCAAGTTCTAGGTGCGAGCCCGGATTGCTGAGAGGGCGCCCCTTGCGACTAAGTGCAGCGTAACCCTGGGAGTGAAACAGGGAATACGGTGCGCAAAGGTGCACGGATTGCCGGATGTTGATGGCTGGATAGCTGAGAGCCGCTTGGGTGCGTTGGGCAACCGTGCGTGGAAGTATTCCAGTGGAGAAACCAGGAACGGGGTCAAGGCAGGCCAGGGGTCGTGTACCATAGGAGCAGTCCGGAAGAGGCACAATAGGTTTAATCAGGAACAAGGTCAGTAGCCAGGCCAGGGGTCAAGACCGATCAGACAAGCGAAGGTGCAGGGGTAGAGACAGGAGCGTAGTCAAGTCCAAGCCAGAGGTCGATGCCGGAGCGGAGATTAGGGTGAGTCAGGCAAGCCGAGTAGTAAACAGGAATCAGGTAGTCAGATGCAGGTAGCAGGTACTGGGAACACAAGAAGCTGATGATAATCCAGCAACTTGCATACAACTGCAGCAGGTTTAAATAGGCCAGAGGGCGCCAAACACCATCACTGTGCGCCCGCGTGCACATCTGCGAGCACCTGCCACATTGTATCTGCGTGTAGCCGTTATCGCGCATCTGCCTGCGCGTAACCGCCTGGGGATGCGCCCGGCGCGGTGATGACGGTTACTGGCAGGATCACCAGTCCTAATACTATTTCCCTGACAGTCAGTCACGTATACAGGGGCTGAGATGTGAGAAGCAGCTGCACCACCATTTGGTTCCAATGACTCACCCTGGCTTGCCCCATCTGGTATTTCATAAGAGGATGACAGTGTGGAGGCGTGACTTGAGTACCCAGCGCCTGGGGTGGAATTTTTGGTACCTTCTTTGTGGTGTCTTTTTTGGAAGCCATAGTGCTAAGCACAAAAGCAGAGGCACTAAGTAAATGCACTATATGCTGAGCAATAGTCTAGCAATACAAATGCTATAAAGTTCAGCTTGGTGCTGATCTCTCCAGTTGCATTCAAGTTAGAGATCTCCTGCTTCAGAAACGTCTTGTATTAAATGTCTCAGTTGCGAGCTCTGCTCGCGCCCCAGGGCTTGCTACGTCCCGCACACGGCGCCATGCCTAAGCCACGCCCCCTTGCTCATTAATCCGCCCCCCATGTTTAAAATTAACAGCAGTCTGCGCGCGCGGACGGCATTCGGGTCTGGCAGTGCAGATCCGTAAGAGGGGAGGACAAGGGGAGGCTGGGGAGGCGCTTCACTTTATGGCTACTATGGGGAATAAATATACAGATAGGGAAGCCGAGCCGCACCCCCCTAGAGGGGGGAGGGGGGGTACAAACTGCTGTTGTACCTCCCAGCCCCTTGGTTCCCCCAGGAGGGAGAAGAACATGCTGCAAACCTTGTTCAAGATTAGGAATCCCCCTCGGCTGCTGAGACCACACACATGCTGTTTTAGCTGGACACTGAGCTGACTGAGAAGCAACGTATCAATGTATGTGCATTTACTCCCTCTAGTGGAGACTTTAAGGCATGACAACATTTTACTCATGGAATTAAAAAAACATAGGTGGACTTTTTACAGTTCCTAGGCTTCTTCCCTTACCCTCACCGCAGGATTCTGCTGTGACAGACAGATCCAAACTTCACCCATCACGGCGGGCTGTGTTAGCAAACCTTCAAGGACCGGGTCACTTTTTATCAGGGTTTCACTCCCTTGGACCTGTATTAGCACCCTGCCCTGAAAATCTTTAGGTAATGTAAGCATGACCAAAAAGCTCTGGGTCCCGGGGTCCAGCCCTGCAAGGAGAGGCGTTACAGGCAAAACCTTGTGCTTCATATACGAGGCCTGGGTACCATCCACCGTGGCACTTTGGGTGGATCCAGTATATGGAGGCTGTTTAAATCCAGCAAGGATCCCTCCAGTGGAGCTCCTCAGAGTACATCTTCACTCGTGACCAACACCTCAGACTCTGGCGCAAAAAACTGAGGTGCTCCCGGTATGTAATGGGTTATATAAGGAGGCAACTTCCTGTTTAGGGTGTGCCAGTGTCCATCACCTGAAGGTGGCTATAACCCACATAGTATTTACTATGGTGCTCTGTGTCCCGTGAGGTACGATAAAGAAAAGGCCGTTTTATCCTGTATGCACAAAGCCTCCCCTCCCTGCACTGTCTATCTGGGAAAGGCCAGCTGACACAGGCAGAGTAGCCAACCTGCACATGCTCAGTTGTGTCTTTTATGCTGGAGAGAACATTTACTTGATCAGAGCTAGCCAGGTCACTGGAGAAACTGTGCAGTTTATCATGTAACTGTGGTATAATGATCATCCAAAAAGGTATATAGTGGCAATATTGTAATGTAAAAAGATGATTTTTAAGCTGTGGGCACTGTGAGGGGGCGGATGAACTATTTTTATATTACTGGGTTTAGTAACACTTTAAAGTGGAGTTCCACCCACTTTTACAACTCTTCAGCATCCCTCACTAAACTGTGCACTGTAAACAAATTGGATATTTTTTAATTTTTTTTCTTAGCACCTACTGTATATCTGCTGTATTCATTTTTCACTTCCTCCTCCCTGGCCGCGGCCCATCGCATCATTTCCTGTTTGCAATGCCTTCTGGGAAGGGGCGGCAACTTCCTCTGAAACTGCCGTTGCTATGGAAACCTGACCTGAAACCTATTACACTGCTTGTGCTGCACTGAGCATGTGCAAGATCTGCAAGGATGAGATCCAGGAAGAAATACAGTCTGGCTTCAGATGCCCACACTTAAGATGGCCACGGCCTGCTGTAAGTTTATAAAATAACAAACTACTGCTATAAACGAACAAAACAGACCTTAGTTTACAGACTAACTTTACTAGAATACATTAAGCTTGTGTAATATAGAGGTATTTTTATTTAAAAAGTATAATTTCGGCCGGAACACCACTTTAAGTGCTCAGTAAGCAAGTGGTTAAATAAAATAAATAATAATAAAAAATTTTTTTAAAGAGCCCCGTCCCCTCATTCAAATGCATACACACCACATACGAGGTATTGCCATGAACGTCAGAGCGAGAGCAATATTTCTAGCATCAGACCTCCGGTGTAACTCTAAACTGGTAACCTGTAAAGGCTTTTAAAGCATCGCTATGGAAATTTTTAGGTACCATAATTTGGCGCCATTCTGCGGGAGTACACAATTTTAAAGCATGACATGTTGGGTATCTATTTACTCAGCGTTACGTTATCTTTTATATTTTACCAAAATATTGGGTATTGTATTCTGTTTTCTTGCAAAAAAAAGTGGATTTTTACATGTATGAGAGAAATGTCAGAATTGGCCTGGGTAGGAAGCAGTTAAATAGAAGTTTTTGATCCTGTGGTTCAACTTCAAGCACACCCCTGGGTAAAATAAAAGGACATAAATGACATCAGCAGCATAAAGTGTTAAGTAACGTGCTGCAGTCTCTCTCACTTAAATACTACCTCCAGTCTTTTAATTTCTCCAAGGTGGAGTTTAGGCATGCCTCAGCTACGAACACTTTGTTACTTTGTTACATCGTAGAGGGGCGGGTATGACCAAAACTACACAAATAATGAATCATTAGTAAAAATGTTTCTAAAGGGCTCCAAAACATCACTGCAATGCAAATGTCTGCAGCAGGAGGTGTATGCTGTCAAATACCCGCTGCTGCTGTTAGCGCTGTCATTTTCTTTTCCCCACAGGTCTACATTAAAGAGGGAAACGCCTGTAAATGTATCGACAGACCTAGCAGTGTCAGAAAGAAAGACCATTTCCTTCTGAGCCTACCACTGAGAAGCTGGAACAATTCCCTAGATCGATCCCTGCGTTGATGAATTCTAATAATTATAGCTTGAAGAAAGGCATTCAATTTACATTTAATTTTGATAAAAGTGATTGCTGTCGCCACCTCCTTTGGCAGGGAAAGTTCCAAAGTCTGAACACGCTAAAGATAGTCATACACCGCTCAAATTTTGCCCGATTCCTGTGAACTGAGTGGAAACCGAGCCACAGGTGATGGGTGGCCCTGTTGACAACACTCGACTGGACAAACTTTGAGAAATCGAAGGAGCTGCTCGGGAAAAAAGTCAGCTAAACAGTGGCTGCACGAGAAAAATTGTCAGAATACAATAGCTGGCAGCGAGAGTTTCCTCCATCTACCCTGTTTAGCATGGATGGGGGAATCTTTAGATCTCACAGGCAGCCCAATGCGTTTGTCCAGCTTAAAGTGTTACTAAACCCAGAACCTGCATTCACTATATCTGGTCTCCCACAGTACACAGAACATGGAAATGCAATTATGTTAGTAAAAATAAATAAATATAATACCTTTTTCATCAGCAGTATATAGCAGCCTTGTGACTTCTCTCAGTTCCTAGTAAAGCTTGTAGGAATGGTTTACAATTCACCCCTGACCCTCTGTCTGGACAGTGCTGGTTCTCCCTCCCAGTGCTGATCACATGCACCCTCCCAAGAAATAAAAAGAAACTCTCTAGCAATATACACCAAACTGAGCATGTGCAGCCTGTCCCCTGGCTCTGTAAATATCAGGTTATTTTTTGGAGACAGTAGAAGAAGAGGAGGATCAGAGAGACAGGATCAAAGAACCTTTATAAACAATGCAAAGGATTAACCCCTTAGGTTCCACAGTGAGTATAACAAACATGCTTTACTGTTTATACAGACTGATTTTACTGTTGTGGGTTTAGTAACACTGGCTGCAAACATTTTGTGATGTATCAGGTTGTGATCGTGTTAGGGCCCTTTCACACTGGGGTGGGGGCGGCGTCGGCGGTAAAGCGTCGCTATTGTAAGCGGCGCTTTACCGTCGGTATTCGGCCACTAGCGGGGCGGTTTAACCCCCGCTAGCTGCCGAGAAAGGGTTAAAAACCACCGGCGGTATAGCCGCGCTGTCCCATTGATTTCAATGGGCAGGAGCAGTATATACTCCACTCCTTTACTGCTCCGAAGATGCTGCTAGCAGGACTTTTTTCCCCGTCCTGCTAGCGCACCGCTCCAGTGTGAAAGCCTTCGGGGCTTTCACACTGGAGACAAAGCAGCGTCACTTCTGGGTCGGTTTGCAAGCGCTATTATTAGCGTAATAGCGCCTGCAAACCTCCCCAGTGTGAAAGGGCCCTTAGTGCAGTGGTCATCAACCCTGTCTTCAGTGCCCACTAACAGGCAAGGTTTTATGTATTACCTTGGGGAGATGCAGACTATCACCTGTAATGTACCGTATATACTCGAGTATAAGTCGTTCCGAGTATAAGTCGAGGCCCAAATTTACCACAAAAAAATGGGAAAAACTTATTGACCCCAGTATAAGACGAGTGTGAGAAATGCACAGCTACTGTAAGTGGAAAAGAGGGTCAACAATGCCCATTTGCATGCCTCACTGTGCTCATTTGCAGCCATAGGTCCCCCGAACTTCAAACTCGGTAGTTAAGGGTTCCTAGATGCCCCCTAGCTGCAGCCAAAATTTGGGGTCTCTGAACCCAAAGGGTCCCAAAATGACATTGCTGCAGATGAACACAGTTGACTGAATTTGGGGCCCCGTATCTTGGGGCCACTTAGTGCTAAGAACCCCAAATTTGGTGTGCAAACCCAGTGGAACTAGCACCATAAAATATCCAAAGCTGGGGTTTCTAGCACTAAGTGGCCCTGAGATATGGGGCCCCAAAGTCAGTTCGGAAATGTCAAGCACTTTTCTGCAGCAGAGAATGACATTTTCTGAACCGATTTTGGGGCCCCGTATCTCGGGGCCACTTAGTGCTAGGAACTCCATCTTTGGATATGTTGTGGTACCAGTTCCACTGGGTTTACACACAGAGATCCACGGTCCGGCCCGGTTAACGGGCAATCGCAGGTGCCCGGCGGACATCGCGCCCCCTAGGCGGCCGGGAACCCGAGGCCGTCATATGACGTCCACCCAGGATGGGAGATCCCATCTGTGGACGTCATATTACTATAGGGGGGTAGGGAAGTGGTTAAACTAATACTTTGTTGAAGCACCTTTTGATTTAATTACAACACTCTGTCTTTTTGGGTATGAGTATCAGCATGGCACATCTTGAATTGCCAATATTTGCCCACTCTTCTTTGCAAGAACACTACAAATCTGTCAGATTGCGAGGGCATCTCTTGTTCACAGCCCTCTTCAAATCGGATTCAGGTCTGGGCTCTGGCTGGGCCATTCCAAAACTTTAATCTTCTTCTGGTGAAGCCATTCCTTTGTTGATTTGGATGTATGCTTTGAGTTATCATGCCGAAAGATGAAGTTCAGCTTTCTAGCATAAGCCTGATGGTTTTGTGCCAATATTGACTGGTATTTGGAACTTTTCATAATTCCCTCTACCTTGACTAAGGCCCCTGTTCCAGCTGAAGAAAAACAGCCCCAAAGCATGATGCTGCCACCACCATGCTTCACTGTGGGTATGATGTTGTTTTGGTGATGTGCAGTGTTTTTGCGCCAAACATATAATTTGGAATGATCCAAAAGTTCATCCTTGGTTTCATCAGATCATAAGACATTTTCCTGCATGCTTTTGGGAGACTTCAGAAGTGTTTTTGCAAAATTTAGCAGGGCTTTGATGTTTTTCTTCGTAAAAAAAAAAGGCTTCCGTCTTGCCACTGTACCCCATAGCCCAGACATATGAAGAATACGGGAGATTGTTGTCACATGTACCACACAGCCAGTACTTGCCAGCTATTCCTGCAGCTCCTTTAATATTGCTATAGGCCTCTTGGCAGCCTCCCTGACCAGTTTTCTTCTTGTCTTTTCATCAATTTTGGAGGGACGTCCAGTTCTTGGTAATGTCACTGTTGTGCCATATTTTCTCCACTTGATGATGACTGTCTTCACTGTGTTCCATGGCATATCTAATGCCTTGGAAATTCTTTTGTACCCTTCTCCTGACTGATACCTTTTACCAATGAGATCCCTCTGGTGCTTTGGAAGTTCTCTGCACACCTTTTGAACCACTGTCTTCATTCATCAGCTGCAGGTTAACCAATATGTCAAGATGAGATGAACGTGATGGTGTCACAGACTGCTCCCACTCAATATGTTTCGTTAAAAGCCATAGAGACACAAAGTGAGGGAAAATTTCTTCCATGGAACCAAAAACAAATAAAAATCTGACCTGTATTGTAACTATTCCCAACTTTGTAAAAAAAAATGTTGTTGACAGTGGATAAACGTGACAGGCAGGCAAGTAGCATTTTTATTAGTCAGTCACCAATGAAAGCCTCAGTTTTTCCCACAGCACGGCTTTCCGTTTATTAGGATATGATCTGGATTGTTAGTGGCTCTGACAGTACGACAAGGAAAGTATGAGAGCCTCAAAACACATAGAATTGTACTTTCTTATATATACATTCATCTTTTAAATGGGTAATGTCTTGAGAACTTGATGCGGACAGCCATTACTAAACTCTCCTTTGAGAATGTTAGTTTCCTGGCTCTAATTTTGATCAAGTGTAGAGATAAATAGTTCTAACACTTGTCTGACACTCATTTACAGCATGCTTTTCTAGGACTGTGACTGAAACCTACTGAAGTCAGAGACAGACAACCATCTAGCATTTTCAAAGGGGACCTGCAAAGGCAGCATCCATACGCCTCTCATGACAGTCAGCTTAAAGCACCTCAACGCCTGTCATTGGACAGCTTAAAGCGGGGTTCCACCCAAATTTTGAACAATATCTGTATGTATGCTCTTCCTTGCCTAGATGCTGACATGCCATTTAAAAAAATTTAAATCGCCGTAATTACCTTTTATTTTTCTATTCTTCTTTGCACTTCCTGGTTCTCCTCCCGTGGGAGTAGGCGTGTTTCTAGCCTCTCCCAGACTCCTGGGAGCTAGTCTCAGGCTTCCCAGGATGCCACTGAGCTTGTGCGGGAACGAGCGGTGAATGCTGGGAGCACAGCATTCACCACATCCAGGAAATAAATGCTTGTGGGCTTCAAATGCCCACAATGAAGATGGAAACCGCCTGCAGTGAATAATATAAGTTATTCTTTCCGACGAAATCTGACACAGGCGGACATATTACATACAATATGTGAGTATGTAATGCTGAGAAGAAAAGTTTGTGAATGAACTCAAAAAAAAAAAAAAAACGATAGATAGGTGGACCCCCGCTTTAAAGTAGTGATCATGTGTTTTTTCCAATGCCCAGTTTAATGAAGGTGGGAGAGCAAAGGAAAATATGCAGTGCTGGACATGCCCTTCATATTTAACCAAATACCTCCCTAACCAAACATTTTTTCTTTTTTTTGCTTTGAACGTGTTGCTGTATGATCTTGTTTTATTTTGGCCCAAGCTAGTATTTGTAGGACTCCTATATACGTAATTATAAGGTAAGAATATTTATTCTTTGTTGTGCACTTAGGATGTTATGTTTCATCTTCATGTAATTATAGGATAGTCTTGTTTTATGTCTCATAGCTTATTTCTTTTGTTTATATAATTATGGTTCGAACATGGTTTATGCTTTTTACTTGCCTGTGTATTATGTGTTTGTTTTATGTAATTACAGCCTGGACAGAGCTTATGCTTTGTTGTTGGCTCATGATGCCCTATTTGTGTATTTCATTTTTACAGGTGTTTATATAGCACTGTCAGTTTATGCAGATATTTGCATACTATTCATTCACATTAGTCCCTGCCCTTAAGAAGCCTACAATCTAAGGGCCCTATCACATACACACATACTAGGACCAATTTAGACAGTAATCAATTAACCTACCAGCATGTCTTTGGATGTTTGGCTGTTAATATTTGTTTAATGCGTAGCATTGCAGTTTTATGTACGGTAACTGTTTTGCATTAGAATGCACAAAAAGTAACAGAACTGTAATGTTAAGGAGGAAATGGTTAGTGTCCACTGGTACATGATTATTCAGAGAAGGAAGAATCTAATGGACCTAACAGTCCCACTTCAAGTATTGTGTGTAAGTGTGTATGTGAAAACATGGCTGCCTACCTGCATATGCTTAAAGCAGAGTTCCAGACAAAAAGAGAACTCGGTCTCAATCAACTGATGACCCCCCCCCCCACCCCCCTTGTTTTTGGATATACCAAAAATGTGCTGAAAAACTCAACTTATACTCGAGTATATACGGTATCTTTTTCTTTTTTGGTACCTGTTTTGCATGTTTTCTTCAGGACTTTTGTCTTATGTCGCTGCGGCGAGGTACATCACTTTCAAATTTTATTCAGCCCTCCTCCTTCCCCCCGTTGGCCTTCTGGGACCTGTGTGTGTCCCAAAAGACGACGGGACCATTCAGAAAGCCCTGCGTGACTCCCACATGTGCAGTAGGAAACCGACTGTGAAGCCGCAAGGCTTCACTGCCAGTTTCCCCTACTTGCAATGTCGGCGCCTGCACCGGAAGCCGATGGACGGATCGGCTTCGGGTGCCGACATGGCGGGCTCCCTGAACAGGTAAGTGTACTTATATTAAAGGCAGCAGCTACAGTATTTGTAGCTGCTGACTTTTATTTATTTTTTCCCAGGCTGGAACTCCTCTTTAAGGAGAAATGCAAAGATGAAAACAATTAGTATAAAGACAGCCTGTTTAAATAGGTGTGTTTTCTACTTGTTAAAAATAGGTGTATTTTCATATTAATTATATTTTACCATCAAATGGAGCTTAAACGAAAAAGTAACAGAGGTCCTTCAATCTCCGACAAGATTGTCGAGAAGTTTTTCAGTTTTAACAAAACAGTCAGCAAAGGGGGGGTTAATTTACTTATAACAATGGGGCTAGATCTATTTGAGAATCTCGCAAGCTCAGGAGCGTAAGCAAAGAGTATTAATATTTCAGCAAGTTGGACAGAGACTGGGCTTTTTTTGCCGTAAGGGGGATTCATATTTAATGATAAGAACACAAACAAGAATGACCCAGCACCACCCTCCTCCATGAATTGCCCGCCTAGACTAATCACATCAAACATCACCTTTATTGAGTTCCCCCATAGCATGTCACCTCTGGGGTTATCCCTTGTGCCATCCTTACCTTCATCTCTAGATGTCTCTTCTGCATGTTCCTAAACTCTTTCATTCCTTTTCCATTCCTCATCCCTTTACCCCATCTTGTTTGATCAGCAACTTCTACATTAAATGGCCTGTAAATGTAAATTACAAAGACTTAAAGGACCAATAAACCTCCAAACACAAACCGGGTTGTATAAAAAAGTGGTTTAGAAGATTTACAGACATTGTAAACATTTCAGAGCTTAATGGAACTGAAGATATTCAAAACATTTTTATATCTGAGGAGGTTATTTTGCTATACAAGGCTGGCTTCTGGTTATTGATGATCAGCTGTTAAAGCCTTTTCTCAGCCTAAAATGGCTGGTAACCTAAGGCGACTGGATGTGCAAATATAGACAACTAAATGATCTAAAATACTTTGCATACATCTTGACAGGATTTTATAAAGTTATGCATGATAACGTGTCTAATAGCTAGTATGTATAGTTTGCAGTCTAACATCCCCCGCCCCAAGTGTTCTACCTCTAGACTCCCAACATACACCAGGGTGGGAATGAGAGAGAGCCAGGAAAGCAAAATTCAGGTATGTTTATGAAAACAATTTTATTTATTCCTGGCTCACCTCCTAGCATACCTTTTGGATTAAAAAGTCAATACAAAAGAGTGGGAGTTGGCTGGGTCCCCTCTACCTCCACAGATTTTCCTTTACCACAGCTGGTCTGAAAAATGATGGATCTGTTCTACCGATGGAGAAAGCAAACCTGCAGTCATCAAAGACTCCAGTGTATTAAAATTACTGCTGGAGTAGTTGAGGATAAAAGCCCAATACGGTTCATACAACCTTCGCCAAAACTGCAATGCAACTCATTTTTTTGGCTAGCAATGTAATCTCGGGAACCTTGCATTGGGGTAGTGTCACGTACCAGGTGCGAGGCCGAGGTGCTGAGAGGGCTCCCCTTGCGGCTAAGTGCAGTGCACCCCTGGAAGTGGTGCAGGGACTGTAGTGCCCAAAGAAGCACGGTTTGCCAGTTGCTGTGGTTTGATGCGCTGATCACCGGAAGGTTGCTGGAACAAGCAAGATGCACTGTAAGGCAGGTGTACTTGCAGAGTACCAGGCGAACTTGGCAGATGGACAATCCGGGAAACAGAACCAGGAGCCAGGCCGGGGGTCATGCATGGTAAATCAGTCAATGTGAGATTCAGGCAGCAGAACTGGAACAAGCTGGGGTCATACACGGTGAGACAGGTTGCAGCAGAGTCAGTGAGCCAAGCCGAGATCAAACACAGGGGAGAAGACAAGAGCAGGGTCAGTAGTACAAACCAGAGGTCAAACCAGGAGATCAAGATAACAGGTTAAGCAAGCCAGGTCGGTAAAGGGAGGTCAAAGATCAGGAAACACAGGAGCACAGGAACATAGGGGAGCTGACGATAATCCAGCAATGCACAGGTCTCAGCAGCGGGTTTATATAGGCCAGAAGGCACCATTGAGTATCTGGGTACGCCCGTTAGCGCAGCCGCGCATATGCGTACGCCCGTTGTTGTTGCTCATCTGCGCACACACACGTTCATGCAGCCGCGCATCTGCGTACGCCAATATGCACGGGAGCGCACCTGATGTGGCCATGATGGGTGTTGGTAAAATGGCCAGTTCTTTGGCCATTTCCCTGACAGGTAGAAAGTTCCTGTTCTGGAAGCAACTGAAGATCATCCCCAAATAATTTAGTCTGCAGAGGACAGATTTGGCTCTTCTAGATAAGAGAAGAGGCTTCGAATGAGCTAGAATCAATAAATCTTCAACATAGTGAAATCTCTTCATGCCTTTCAAGTGAATCAGGGCTATAATGGTCATGAACCTCAGATACTGCTAATGGAGGGAGTGACAGGAACATTAACTTTAGTATCTGACAATTCTAACACTGCCATTTAGTCTTCCAGACTGATCACTAAGGCTGTCATTGTCAAATACCCCTGCAACTTTTTACTTTCATGAGGGAGTTGGGAGTCTTATTGGGACCAGAATACTGCAACATAGGATCCCTATCCTTCTTGACACGGTCTTTAATTTTGCTCCCTACAAATATGTGCCAGGGGAAAGATGGGAAAATTTGAGCCTTTAACCTCTGCAGACTGTTTCTACTGCCCATTTGTTTGTTGCGTTGTCCATCCAGACCTGGGCAAAGAGTGCCAACCTGAACCTTACTGGCCCAAGAAGGGTGGGCTGAATCTCACAATTACTTGTCTTCTATTTTGGATTGCTAGGAAGCCTTACTTTTGGTGGTCCTAAAGAATTAATCGTGTGATCCTTTCCACTGAGTTTAAAGGAATTCTCTACCAGAGCAATATGATTTGGTTTCTCTATACAGTTCTTGGCTTCTCTTGTTTTGAGGCTAGGGCTACTGCCATCTTCTTTTGTCCTGGGGCCTTGAGGCCATTACCTTTCCAAAGGCTTCCTCTAGGGTCTTCCTAAATATCATCTTTCCATAAAAATAAAAATAAAAAGAACAGCTTACCTCAGTATTAGCAATCCAAAATCACAGAGACTACAAGACTAAAGCTAGGTAAGCTTAGATTACTGAAGGCCTGCACATTGCACTTCTGTCCATCAGGTCCCTGAAGGTCATAAAATCCCCAAGAGACATTTCACATGTCTGGTTGGACACTGTAGACCTCCAAACACCGGGGCGGGGCTTCTGTGACACATCACTTCTGGTGTTTGGAGTGCAAAGCGGCGGTTTCAGTTTCCATTTGTATGCTGAACTGTGTCTGACCATATTTTGCTTATGTACAGTATCTCACAAAAGCGAGTACACCCCTCACATTTTTTTGTAAATATTTTATTCTATCTTTTTATGTGACAACATATGAAGAAATTACACTTTGCTATTATGTAAAGTAGTGAGTGTACAGCTTGTATAACAGTGTAAATTTGCTGACCCCTCAAAATAACTCAACACACAGCCATTAATGTCTAAACCGCTGGCAACAAAAATGAGTACACCCCTAAGTGAAAATGCCCAAATTGGGCCCAATTAGCCATTTCACTCCCCAGTGTCATGTGACACATTAGTGTTGCAAGGTCTCAGGTATAAATGGGGAGCAGGTGTGTTAAATTTGGTGCTATTGCTTTCACTCTCTCAAACTGCTCACTGGAAGTCCAACATGGCACCTCATGACAAAGAACTCTCTGAGGATCTGAAAAAAAGAATTAAAGATGGCCTAGGCTATAAGAAGATTGCCAAGACCCTGAAACTGAGCTGCAGCATGGTGGCCAAAACCATACAGTGGTTTAACAGGACAAGTTTCACTCAGAACAGGACTCGCCATGGTCGACCAAAGAAGTTGAGTGCACATGCTCAGCATCATATTCAGAGGTTGTCTTTGGGAAATAGATGTATGAGTGCTGCCAGCATTGCTGCAGAGGTTGAAGAGGTGTGGGGTCAGCCTGTCAGTGCTCAGACCATATGCCGCACAATGCATCAAACTGGTCTGCATAGCTGTCGCCCCAGAAGGAAGCCTCTTCTAAAGATGATGCACAAGAAAGCCCGCAGTTTGCTGAAGGCAAGCAGACTAAGAAAATGGATTACTGGAACCATATCCTGTGGTCTGATGAGACAAAGATAAACTTATTTGGTTCAGATGGTGTCAAGCATGTGTGGCGGCAACCAGGTGAGGAGTACAAAGACAAGTGTGCCTTGCCTACAGTCAAGCATGGTGGTGGGAGTGTCATGGTCTGGGGCTGCATGAGTACTGCTAGCACTGGGAAGCTACGGTTTGTTGAGGGAACCATGAATTCCAACATGTACTGTGACATACTGAAGCATTCCAACATAACCCCAAACACACCTCCAAGATGACCACTGCCTTGCTAAAGAACCTGAGGGTAAAGGTGATGGACTGGCCAAGCATGTCTCCAGACCTAAACCTTATTAAGCATTTGTGGGGCATCCTCAAACGGAAGGTGGAGGAGCACAAGGTCTCTAACATCCACCAGCTCTGTGATATCGTCATGGAGGAGTGGAAGAGGACTCCAGTGACAACCTGTGAAGCTCTGGTGAACTCCGTGCCCAAGAGGGTTAAGGCAGTGCTGGAAAATAATGGTGGCCACACAAAATATTGACACTTTGTGCCCAATTTGGACATTTTCACTTAGGGTTGTACTCACTTTTGTTGCTGTACACTCATTACTTTACATTGTGGCAAAATGTAATTTCTTCAGTGTTGTCACATGAAAAGATAATAAAATATTTACAAAAATGTGAGGGGTGTACTCACTTTTGTGAGATACTGTAAGTGAAATTTTAACAACTTTTAATAGATTTTTTAATGATATTACACTATGAGGGATTCCTCTGCCTTTATTCCTGGTGAGGAAGTTTTATACAGAGTATCTTAAAGGTGCAGGAGTGCCAGTATATACGGTGAGAAAAAAATCGTCCAGGACTTCATTGAGGGACAAAAAATCCAATAGATGCATGTGGAGATATCTACCATAAACAATATTTGACCTTCTTTGAAAAAAGAGTGCAGTGTGCATCTGTTGGGAAGAGGAAAAAAACTTTTTCTTTCACAAATGGATGGATTCATTGGCACCGAGCACTTAATTATTATGGACTTTAATAATATTGTATCTGGATTATGTGATAATTTTTTATACATTTGTGTCTATTGAACACATTTATGAATTTTAGTTGATTGCACAATTGTTATTGTTTTGAGCGCTGCCCATTTATAATATTTTTTATCATGCAGATTCTCTTACTTGCACCACTGAACGAGAAGTAGTATGCAGTTAAAAAAAAAAAAAATTCTTTTTTCTGTTTCCTTTGTTGGTCTAGTTCTTATTTTAAGGATAGGTTCACCTTCCAAAAAAAAAAAAAGAATAAATGTACATCTTTTTTTTCATTTAGGAGCCTGTAAAGCACTTCATCCCGCGATCAGCTGATTGTGGGTACAGTCTCAGGCTCCTGCAGGCTGTCTGTGTATCTGTCTGCCCGTACCTCGTAGCCCCCACATGGCTGTGTTACTTTAAAATTGTGGCAGCAGGTATGGGGAAAAGATCCCTGGTCAGCTGTCACAATAAATGGGTGATCAGGGGAGGCTGCAGGAGCGGGAACATGTTACATGTTCCCCCTAAAAATAGGTGGAACATGTAATATGTTCCCAAAGGTGAACTTATCCTTTAAAAGAGACTTCATTTTAACAAAAATCTTCCTATAAGCCTATACATGCATTTAATGTATTTAATACCTGTTTTTTACCTGTAAATACCCCCTTTGAGTAAACATCTAAAACTCCCAAGACTTGCTGGACGCCGTCTTTGATATAAAGTCAGCAGCTCAAGCACAATTAGAGTTGTTGCTCAAGTGACACTTTATAGTATTCCCCTTTACTACCAAAAGGTTATGTAGTGAGAATAGTGAGAATAAGGGCAAATGAGCTGGGTCAGCACAGACAGTAGTTAGACACTCCCAGAAGAGCAGATGGCTATGACATTCAAGGAGGGAGGAAGCTGTGCTAGGGAATCAACTATCAAAATTGATCAGAATGTTCAGAGACACAATGCTAGTTAATAACAAAAAAATGTTTATGGCAAGGGAAAAAAACTCTTCAAGCAATTATTTTAATTACATGATTTTAACCTGCATTTTTTTAAGTTGGGGACAGAAAGAAAGCATATAGGCAAACATAGAATTCCTCAATTTATTTTATTTGTGTGTTCATTAATAAATACTTAAAGTGGAGTTCCACCCACTTTTCCAACTCTTTAGCATCCCTCACTAAACTGTGCACTGTAAACGAATTTGATATTTTTTAAAAAAAATTCTCAGCACCTACTGTACATCTGCTGTATTCATTTTTCACTTCCTCCTCCCTGGCCGCGGCCCATCGCATCATTTCCTGTTTGCAATGCCTTCTGGGAAGGGGCGGCAACTTCCTCTGACACTGCCGTTGCTATGGAAACCTGACCTGAAACCTATTGCACTTCTTGTGCTGCCCTGAGCATGTGCGAGATCTGCAAGGATGAGATCCAGGAAGAAATACAGTCTGGCTTCAGATGCCCACACTTAAGATGGCCACGGCCTGCTGTAAGTTTATAAAATAACAAACTCCTGCTATAAACTATCAAAACAGACCTTAGTTTACAGACTAACTTTACTAGAATACATTAAGCTTGTGTATTATAGGGGTATTTTTATTTAAAAAGTATAATTTCGGCCGGAACACCACTTTAATATCTCATACAATGCTGGTTCAGGAGCCACTGGAGTGGGGACAGTGGTCTCCTGAGCGCAGTGGGGTAGGAGTGCCTGTATAGTCTCTGATGTGGAGGCAGAGATCCCTCCTGGGATGGCCGGGCTGCAGGTGAGTAGAGACTGGAACCGCAGCAGACTTGACACCTTGGGTTGCAGGTGAGAGGAGACTGTAACGGCAGCAGACTTGACACACTGGAGGGAGAGATCACTGAAGCTGAAGGTGCAACAGCAAGTGAATGGCAGGCACAAGCAGAGTCAGACAGTCCGGGTCGGCAGGTAGCTGGCACAGGTAATAACAGCAGGCAAGGCAGAGTCGGTGAACAGGCAAAGGTCGGCAACGGTGGTAGATTCAGACAGAAGAGTAGTCAGACAGGCCGGATCGGGGTTGGAGCAGGTCGGATGGTCAAACAAGCCGGGTCAATCAGGTAGCAAGCGATCAGGATACAGGTTTCAAGCAGAGTCACAGAGCTGAGACGAAGCAGCAATGTTCCCATGGAACAGGGGAACTTTTATGTGCTGGTTGGCGCCAAACCGGCGCTAACGCGGACGCGCGCGCGCCCGTGCACGCACCCGCGCCGTGCACCCGCGCGTGCCCGAGCGCCGCGCTGACGCACGGCAACAGTGGCAGCTTGGCGCTGTGTCAGAACAGGGACGCGCCGGCTCCTAGACGCATGCAAGCGCCCTGATCTGGTGCTGGTGGATCCCTGACATTGCCCCCCCCAAGGGGCAGCCTCCGGATGCCCAACAACCTCTTCTTCTCAGGATGAGTAGAGAAATAGGCGCGTACTAAACGCCTAGCATGCACATTACTGTCCGGTTCCCATGAGTTACTTTCTGGGCCGTAGCCTTTCCATTTGATTAAGAATTGGTTTTGCCCTTGCCTTCTTCTACAATCAAGGATAGCCTCAACCTCAAATTCCTCGCTGCCATTAACTACCACAGGTTCAGGAGGTCTTGTCCCTCTAGCAGGAAAGGGATCAGGTACAGCAGGTTTGAGCAGAGATACATGGAAAACTGGATGAATTTTCAATGAATCAGGTAAAGTCAGTTCATAAGACACTTCATTGATCTTCCTTCTAACTGGAAAGGGTCCCATGAATCTGGGTGCCAACTTCTTAGAAGGACATGCTAACTTGATATTAATGGTAGAAAGCCATACCTGATCGCCAATTTGTAAGTTCAGCTCCCCCCTTCTTTTCCGGTCGAAGATTTTCTTACCATCTGCCTGGGCCTTGGACACTATTTCCTGCAACAACCGGCTGTTGTGACTGAGGAACTCCACTGTATTTTGTACTGCTGGAACCGAAGATTCTGAAAGGAAATCAGGTAAAAAGGTTAGGTGAAAGCCGTAATTGGCGAAAAAAGGAGATTGACCGGTGGCAGAATGTTTGGCATTATTGTAAGCAAATTCCGCTAAGGGTAGTAGGGATACCCAATCATCTTGTGTGAATGATGTGAAACATCTGATGTATTGTTCCAAGGTCTGATTAGTCCTCTCTGTCTGACCGTTTGTTTGAGGGTGATAGGCCGAGGACAAGGCTAATTCAATTTTTAGGATTTCACACAGGGATCTCCAGAAACGTGAGGTGAATTGAACCCCTCTATCCGAAACTATGTTTACAGGCACTCCATGAAGTCTGATGATCTCCTTGACAAATATGCGAGCAGTTTCAGTGGCAGACGGGGTTCCCCTTAAAGGTAGAAAATGAGCCATTTTGGTTAGACGGTCCACAACTACAAAGATAGCTGAGCACCCTTCAGAACATGGAAGTTCCACAATAAAGTCCATAGAAATCATTTTCCATGGTCTGTCGGGTACAGGCAATGGTTTCAATAGGCCCCAAGCTCGATTCCTGGATGACTTATTCTGGATGCAGATGGGACAGGAACTAACATACTTTTCACAAAAGTCCTTCAGATTGGGCCACCAGAATGTACGCTGCACTAGTTCCAGGGTCTTGCGGACTCCAAAGTGGCCTGCCAAAGGATGGTCGTGGAGAAGTGTTAAAACCTTGACCCGAATGTCTTCAGGAACAAAAATTTGGCTTCCCTTCCAGAACAGGCCATCTCTACTTACTAAAGAAATTCCAGTAGGTCTGGCTGATTCAGAGGATGCTTCCTTAATCAGGGAAAGTAAATCTGTTTGCAGCAGTAAAAAACTGTTTGCGGGTAAGATGGTGTCAGGAGTAGATAAGTCCTTAGGATTGTCATGCATACGTGATAATGCATCCGGTTTAATACTTTTAGAGCCTGGGCGGTATGTGATATGGAAGGAGAAACGTGAGAAAAACAGAGCCCAGCGGGCTTGTCGAGGCTTCAGTCGTTTGGCAGATCGCAAGTACTCTAGGTTTTTATGGTCAGTATAGATTAGTACTGGATGCATAGCCCCCTCCAACAGGTACCTCCATTCTTCTAGAGCAGTTTTAATAGCGAGAAGCTCTCGGTCACCAACGTCATAATTCTTCTCCGCAGGGGAGAGTTTACGGGAGAAGAACCCTACAGGATGCATTATCTCTTTGCTACCTTTGCGCTGTGAAAGAATCGCACCTACCGCAATCTCGGAGGCATCAACCTCTAAAATAAACGGTAAGGATGGTTCAGGGTGACTGAGGATAGGTGCTGAAGTAAACAGTCTTTTGAGATTTTCGAAAGCGTCTTGAGCAAGTTGGTTCCAAGAGAAACGGATATTTTGTTTGGTTAACTGTGTGATGGGTGCAATTATGGCTGAGAACCCCCTGATGAACTTTCTGTAGAAGTTTGCAAACCCCACAAACCGCTGAACACCCTTCTTGTCCAAGGGTACCGGCCAGTCCAGAACAGCGGAAACTTTTTGTGGGTCCATCTTGATGCCTGTTGCAGAGATGATTAACCCCAGGAATTGGATGCTCTGTTGTTCGAACTCACATTTTTCCGCTTTTGCGTACAGACTGTGTAAGCGGAGACGACCCAACACCCTGCGGACATGTTCCTGATGCAATTCACGGGATTCTGAAAAAATCAATATATCGTCCAAGTATGCAATTACAAATACATCTAAAAAGTCCCTGAGGACGTCGTTAATCAGGTGTTGGAAGGTTGCAGGGGCGTTGCAGAGTCCAAAGGGCATGACCAGGTATTCATAATGCCCGAATCGGGTTCGGAATGCTGTCTTCCACTC
The DNA here is from genome assembly GCA_037952835.1 of Lithobates septentrionalis. NCBI lineage: Eukaryota > Metazoa > Chordata > Amphibia > Anura > Ranidae > Lithobates > Lithobates septentrionalis. The sequence continues at coordinate 845,685 of JBBDGP010000161.1, read as the reverse complement.
ATGTCCAGCCCGGATACGGATTAAATTATAAGCCCCTCTCAGATCAAGTTTGGTGAAAACGACGGCAGTCCTTAATTTTTGAAAAAGTTCAGGTATCAAAGGTAAAGGACACCGATTTTTGACCGTGATCTTGTTTAGTTCACGATAGTCGATGCACGGCCGGAGAGACTTGTCCTTTTTGGTGACGAAGAATATTCCAGCGCCAGCTGGAGAGGTAGAATGGCGTATAAAACCTTTGGCCAGGTTCTCATCTATATATATTTTTAGTACTTCCTGTTCTTTCTCAGATAATGGGAAAATGCGTCCGAATGGTATTTCGGATCCTGGCAGCAATTCGATGGGGCAATCGTATGGGCGATGAGGTGGAAGAGAGTCTGCCCCTTTTTTACTAAAAACATCAATGAATTCATGATATTGTTTGGGTATGACCTGGCAAAGTTTCTGGTCGGTGTCTAAACAAAGTAGGGTGGAAGAGGAATCCGAATCCTTCTTAAAACAATGTTCAAGACAGTAAGAGGATGAGAATTTCACTTCTCCAGATGTCCAATGAATGTATGGGTTGTGGGCCTGCAGCCAAGGAATGCCCAGGATGATGGGAAACATAGGGGAGGAGATAGCATCAAGAACCAGCAGTTCCTTGTGTTGGGAGGAAGTAGAAGCAGGCAGAGGCAAGGTTTCCTGGGTTACTCGTCCCGATCTGATGCGGGAACCATCAGCTAGAAATACAGCGAGTCCATGGGTCTTGGTTCGTAATGGGATGTTATGCTGGCTGGCAAAGTTTAAGTCAATAAAGCAACTGCATGCTCCGGAATCAATGATGGCGTTGATCGTTATAGTCCCTTCTTGCAGCTGTAAAGACAGAGGAATGGCAATGTGGGTAGAGTTCGCAGACAGAGCGGAAAGACTGGTATACACAGAAGATGGGCACTTACTTAACTTGACTGGACAGTTCAGGACATAGTGCCCAGTCCCACCGCAGTAGAGGCACAGATTGAGTTGCCGGCGTCGGGCCCGTTCTTCCGGCGATAAGGCAGGTCGCATCAGTCCTAATTGCATAGGCTCTGCAGAGTCAGGCATGGCATTAGCTGGATTTGAACTGGGTGGAGGTAAGTAGCGTGCTGCCGGGAGTGGTGCTCTGGCTGTCATCCACATCGGACGGGATTGTAGAGCGGATCGTTCAGAACGACGTTCCCGGATTCGCCGGTCGATTTGAATAGTCAGATTGATTAATGCTTCAAGAGTGTTTGGTACACCCACACGGGCAAGTTCGTCCTTTAAACCTTCAGATAGACCCAAGCGGAACTGATGACGCAGGGCCGCATCATTCCACTGAGTGTCCGCACTCCAATGTCTAAAGTCCATGATATAGTCTTCTGCAGGTCTGCGACCTTGTTGGAGCGTGAACAGTGCTGATTCAGCTGTTGCAATCTGTTGAGGGTCCTCGTAAATTTGCGCCATGGCTTCAAAGAAAGATGATAACGACTGGGTTAATGCTGAGTCCCCCTCAAGTAGACGATGAGCCCAGGTCTGAGGTTCCCCTTGTAAGAGGGAGATCACGAACCCCACCTTGGAGGCCTCCAGTGAAAAAGTTCGGGCTGTAACGCGAAGAAGAGCTTGCAGGCGTTGCGAAAGGCCCGGAACTTGGACCGGTCTCCAGAGAATCTATCAGGAGTGGGAACCTTGGGTTCAGGTGGAAGCATTACAACCGAAGGACCAGGAGCCGTCTGTGCCGGGGTTGCGGCTGAGGAGGAGGCCAGGGGGTTAGGCCCTGCTAGGTTCTGGACTTGTCCCTCCAATCTGTTGTAGTTATCCTGGAGGGATTGTACGGCTTGAGTGAGGGCCGCAAGGTGGGTGCATATTTCTTTCAAAGGAGAGGTATCTCCTGCAGGCTCAGTCATGGCTGCTTTGTACTGTTAGGTACCTGGTAGGAGAGCCTGACTGTAGGAGAAGACCTCTCATACAACGCTGGTTCAGGAGCCACTGGAGTGGGGACAGTGGTCTCCTGAGCGCAGTGGGGTAGGAGTGCCTGTATAGTCTCTGATGTGGAGGCAGAGATCCCTCCTGGGATGGCCGGGCTGCAGGTGAGTGGAGACTGGAACCGCAGCAGACTTGACACCTTGGGTTGCAGGTGAGAGGAGACTGTAACGGCAGCAGACTTGACACACTGGAGGGAGAGATCACTGAAGCTGAAGCTGAAGGTGCAACAGCAAGTGAATGGCAGGCACAAGCAGAGTCAGACAGTCCGGGTCGGCAGGTAGCTGGCACAGGTAATAACAGCAGGCAAGGCAGAGTCGGTGAACAGGCAAAGGTCGGCAACGGTGGTAGATTCAGACAGAAGAGTAGTCAGACAGGCCGGATCGGGGTTGGAGCAGGTCGGATGGTCAAACAAGCCGGGTCAATCAGGTAGCAAGCGATCAGGATACAGGTTTCAAGCAGAGTCACAGAGCTGAGACGAAGCAGCAATGTTCCCATGGAACAGGGGAACTTTTATGTGCTGGTTGGCGCCAAACCGGCGCTAACGCGGACGCGCGCGCGCCCGTGCACGCACCCGCGCCGTGCACCCGCGCGTGCCCGAGCGCCGCGCTGACGCACGGCAACAGTGGCAGCTTGGCACTGTGTCAGAACAGGGACGCACCGGCTCCTAGACGCATGCAAGCGCCCTGATCTGGTGCTGGTAGATCCCTGACAAGGGGTATTTTTATTTAAAAAGTATCATTTCGGCCGTAACACCACTTTAACTATATTTTAAACAATACCTCAAACTGTCTCTATATTGGCCTCCTCCTGCTCCATGCAGAGCAGGATTCAGGCTAAGAGAGAAAGGGACATCACTGTAAACTAATCAGGCTTTACAGCATTGCGCAGCGTGAGGTGCTCCCCCAAGATCCAGTGATGGACTGCTCCTGACGTCTTCACGTCCACAGCAGGCCTAAGGGCACGATGACGTCTGGAACAGTCCACCGTACAAGACCGTAGGCTGAGGGGGAGGGGGGGGGGGTAGGAGCCGCTGCACCGATCTTTTGCTGGCAAATAGAAGAATTATATCTCCACTCTCCAATCCCCAATACCAGTCCATGTGCACAGATGGGGAGTCCGAGACCCTGCATGCTGCATCTTCCCGATTTGCATCCCCTCTGACCCTTCTATACATCTAGAGCAGACTCTCTTGAAGGGCCTTGTAAATTCTGGTGCTCCAACGTTATTGTCTGAGGCTCAAGTGACACTGGCCATCTGAAACATGATACAACTTGAGTGGTTCAGGAGGGTAAACCTCATTTCATCTAGCCACCACCAGCCCCTACATCGATCAAGTTTGTACTTCACTCTTTAAAATGTCTTCTCTACTCTACTTTGTACCCTTTTTTGACTTTTCTTCATGGCTATGCATCTCATCCCCTATAGCAGTAGTTCTCAACTCCAGTCCTCGGTACCCACCAACAGGCCAGATTTTAAGTATTACCTTGGGGAGTTGCAGACTAGAATACTGCAATCACTGAGCAGCAAGTGATATCACTTGTGATGTATTTCAGCTATCTTGCAAACCTGGCCTGTTGGTGGGTCCTGAGGACTGGAGTTGAGAACTACTGCCCTATAGGCACGTAACTATTTTGCATCCATGGTCATTAATGAGGCATTACAGTATCCTTTTTTCAATTTTATTGTGCAATGCTTAAAAAGAACTACTGAAATACATTTACACGAAGTCCAATACAGTTCACACGTTGACATACCAAGTCCCAAAGTGATTAGCATAAAATTCCCTAGGCTAAACTGTTTGTAATGGTCCCATTAGCGTTATGCAGGAGGGATTACTGTGGTGCTCACTTAATAATGACATCTTCAGGCCCTAGGCCTTCCGGCAACTCACACGAGGTGTATCGGCTCCTCAGCTCTCTGCTACATGGCTTCCTTTCTCGTTTCTGAGCTCCCTTTTTTACCTTATAAAGGGAAAGGGTGGAACCTCTATGCACCACACGACCTGGGGGAAAGAACTAAACATTAAGGCAAATCCTTCCTACACGCTGCTTCTTCACGGTCCATCACAGGATGGGGTGGTCTCTGACCAAGCTGTATTGTTTTAACTGCAGTAGAGAAAAACGAGGTCAAATTCTGGCTGTGCTATCGAACAGTAAGGTCTGGATTTGAGAACTGGCTAAACAAATTACTAAATTTTGGCAGATAGTACATACATATTAACATATTTCTGCTGTGAATGTAGCAGTTTGCTTTTACTTCCATTTTAAGCTAATAACAAGAAACACACTGGCAAATGGCTTCATAATAGATTATCACAGATTTTTATTTATTGCTATTCAAGGAGGATGCTGTGAATATTTGAATTTATGTATGCTTCCCGAATTTAAATAAGGATTATATAAGAAAGAAAAAAAAGTCACCATCAGAAGTGCCAGGGGGAGATAAAAAACAGATTGAAGCTTTAACCCTTTCCTGCTATATCCAACGCAAAAAAAAAATGTTTTAATGGAAGGTTAAAGGGTCCATCTACCCAAAACTTATTTCATTTCATTCTTTGGTAGATGATTACGCTTTAAAGCTGAACTCTGGGCAATTTTAGTTTCCCATGCAGTGGGGCTGTGCCTGCACTGCATGGGTTAACTGCTCATTTTAATTGTAAAGGGTATATCCGCGCTAGGAACTAAAATTTAATAAGCAGCTGTGCACTATTACCCAGACACCAGGCACAGATAATATATGTAAAAAGAGTGTAGCGCTAAAAAATAAAAAAATACAGACAATCAATTGTATATAAACAATAATAAATGTGAATAAAGTTTGAAGACACATAAGCAAAATTACATCATGTGTGAATAAAGTGCAATTGTGCAAACAAAAAGTTCATATAAAGCTGGATTCCATCAAAGAAAGGCCCCATGTGAGAAATACACCTGATAGTGCGACACCCATCACCATAATCAAAAATGGAGGCTTACCGGAAAGCCAGCGACCCTCCTTACTCAGAGAGGTCACACAGCGCTTGGTTGGATCTCTGATCCACTGAGAAAGAAATCCGGACGTACCTCTGCTATGGCCATGGATGGTATACACCAGGAGGTTCACAGCAACTCAGGATACAGGATGCAGTATTAGGAAACCTGGACAGCAGAATGTTTAGGAGACAAAAGGACTCCACATAGTGTGATACTGTCTGAAACATCTGGTTTATTAACCACTTCAGCCCCAGAAGATTAGGCTGCTCAATGACCAGAGCACAATTTGGCACTGCGCTGCTTTAACTGGTAATTGCACGGTCATGCAATGTTGTACCCAAACAAAATTTGCGTCCTTTTTTTCCCACAAATAGAGCTCTCTTTTGACGGTATTTGATTGCCTCTGCGATTTTTATTTTTTGTGATACTGATCTCTGTTCCAATGACAGGAAGCAGAGATCCAGTGACACTGTCACTAGGCAGAACGGGGAGATGCTGTTTACATCAGCATCTCCCCGTTCTTCCTCCCCATGAAGCGATCGTGGGTATCCCCGCCGCGATCGAGTCCGCGGGACCCGCTACCCGACTCGCGGAGTTTGCCGCAGGCGCGCGCCCGCTGGCCGTCTCTTAAAGGGGAACGTACAGGTACGTGGTTTTGCCTGTACGTGCCCTTCTGCCGCAGTATATCTGCGTGAGGTGGTCGGGAAGCGGTTAAGAACCCTTTCACACTGGGGCGCTTTGCAGGTGCTACAGCGCTAAAAATAGCGCCCGCAAAGTGCCCTGAAAGAGCCGCTCCTGTCTCTCCAATGTGAAAGCCCGAAGGCTTTCACACTGGAGCTGTGCGCTGGCAGGACACTAAAAAAAGTCCTGCCAGCAGCATCTTAGGAGCGGTGTGTATACCGCTCCTCCACCGCTCCTGCCCATTGAAAGCCCTTTGCGGGTGGTTTTAACCCTTTCTCAGCCGCTAGCGGGGGGGGGGGGTAAATAGCACAGCGAAATTGACTGTAAAGCGCTGCTAAAAATAGCGGCGCTTTACCGCCGACGCACCCACCGCCCCAGTGTGAAAGGGGCCTTAGTTTATGACTGCCTATCTCATTACTTGAGGTGCTAAAATGGCAGGGCAGTACAACCCCCCCCCATGACCCCATTTTGGAAAGTATATACCCCAAGGAAATTGAATATATTATTTTTTTGTCACAAGTGATTGAAAAACTACAAGAAAAAAATACACAAAGTTGTCACTAAATGATATATTGCTCACATATGCCATGGTTATATGTGGAATTACACCCCAAAATATATTCTGCTGCTTCTCCTGAGTACGGGGATACCACATGTGTGCGACTTTTTGGGAGCCTAGCCGCGTACGGGGCCCCGAAACCAAGCACAGCCTTCAGGATTTCTAAGAGCGTAAATTTTTGAATTCACTCCTCACTACCTATCACTGTTTCGAAGGCCATAAAATGCCAAGATAGCACAAAACCTCCCCAATGACCCCATTTTGGAAAGTAGACACCCAAAACTATTTGCTGAGAGGCATGTTGAGTCCATGGAATAGTTTATATTTTGCCACAAGTTACGGGAAAATGACAAACTTTTTTTTTTTGCACAAAGTTGTCACTAAATGATATATTGCTCAAACATGCCATGGGCATATGTGGAATTACACCCCAAAAATTCTGCTGCTTCTCCTGAGTACGGGAATACCATGTATGAGACTTTTTGGGAGCCTAGCCGCGTACAGAACCCTGAAAACCAATTACTGCCGTCTTTAGGCTTTCTAAGGGCGTAAAATGGTGTTTTCACTTCCTCACTACCTATCACAGTTTGGGATGCCATGAAATGCCCAGACAGCACAAACCCCCCCCCCACCCCCCAAATGACCCCATTTTGGAAAGTAGACACCACAAGCTATTTGCTGAGAGGCATGTTGAGTCCATGGAATATTTTATATTTTGCCACAAACTGTGATAGTTAGTGAGGAAGTGAAATCACCATTTTACGCCCTTAGAAAGCCTGAAGGCAGTGCTTGGTTTTCGGGGTCCTGTACATGCCTAGGCTCCCAAAAAGTCGCACACATGTGGTATCCCCATACTCAGTAGAAGCAGCAGAATGTATTTTGGGGTGTCATTTTACATATGCACATGGCATGTTTGAGCAATATATCATTTAGTGACGACTTTGTGCAATAAAAAAATTGTCATTTTCACGCAACTTGTGGCAAAATATAAAATATTCCATGGACTCAGCACGCCTATCATCAAATAGCTTGGGGTGTCTACTTTCCAAAATGGGGTCATTTGGGGGGGGTTTTGAACTGTCCTGGCATTTTATGTACAACATTTAGAAGCTTATATGTCACACATCACCCACTCTTCTAACCACTTGAAGACAAAGCTCTTTCTGACACTTTTTGTTTACATGAAAAAATATTTATTTATTTTTTTGCAAGAAAATTACTTTGAAACCCCAAACATTATATATTTTTTTTAAAGCAAAGGCACTACAGATTAGAATGGTGGGTGTTGCATTTTTTTTTTCACACAGTATTTGCGCAGCGATTTTTCAAACGCAATTTTTTGGGAAAAAACACACTTTTTTAAATTTTAATGCACTAAAACACACTATATTGCCCAAATGTTTGATGGCATAAGATCATCTTTTTTATTTCAAGTACATGGATACCAAACACGACATGCTTTAAAATTACACACAAACGTGCAGCGGTGACAAACTACATACATTTTATAAAAGCCTTTACAGGTTACCACTTTAGATTTACAGAGGAGGTTTACTGCTAAAATTATTGCCCTCAATCTGACTTTCGCGGTGATACCACACATGCATAATGCAATTGCTGTTTACATTCGACACCAGACCGACACTTGTGTTCGCCTTTGCGCGTAAGCACGGAAGGACCGGGGTGCTTTTTTTATTATTATTTATTTTGCTTTTTTATTTGATCTTTAAACTGTTCCTTTCATTTTTTTGTTTTTTAATCATTTTTATTATCTCAGAGAATGTAAATATCCGCTATGATAGCAATAGTTAGTGACAGGTACTCTTTTAAAAAATTGGGGTCCATTAGACCCTAGATCTCTCCTCTGTCCTCAAAGCATCTGACCACACCAAGATCGGTGTGATAAAATGCTTTGCCAATTTCCCAATGGCGCTGTTTATATCCGGCGAAATCTAAGTCATGAAATGCTTGTAGCTTCCACTTTCTTAAGCCATAGAGATGATTGGAGCCATTCTGGTCTCTGATCAGCTCTATGGTCAGCTGGCGGAACCACCAACTGCATTCTCAGGTTCCCTGTTGGAACAGGAGAGCCTGAGAAAACCATGGAACACGGTGGGAGGGGGAACGTTCCCTCCCACTGCTTGTAAAAGCAGTCTAGAGCCTAATTAGCCGCTAGTATTGCTTTTACATAAAAGCTGGCCGCTGGCTGAAAAGAATGATACCAAGATGATACCTAAACCTGCAGGCATCATTCTGGTATAACCACTCAAAGTCCAGCAACATACTAGTACATCTCTTCTCCTTGTTGTGTATACATTGTAATGTTCTTTTTTTCACGCAGCCTGTGGGTAGATTGATCGGTGGGTATGCCCAGCATTAAAATACCACCCTTCATCCACCCACTTCTAATGATGGGCATACATGCACCATTATTTTTTTTAACTGTGATGGTGAAATCACCTCCTACAGCGCTGGAGTTGCTGATTTATGTATCGTGGGAGCAAAGGTTGTTGCTGTCAAGATAAATAAACCCGAGCTGCAGCTGAATGGCGTACCTGCTAAGCAAATGATGGTTAAAATAATATAAAAATATAAAACAAAGTAACATTACAGTATAACAGTCAGACTTACCATACCTGCAAATCAAATACAATAAAATATAGTAAAAATAAAACATTGCAATCTGTGCCTAAAAAATATATGCCGAAGCATGGGGGCAATGTGCCCCTAATGTTAGGAGCAAATTGCTCCTCCACCCCTGCCCCCATGCTTCGGCATATATGCTCTTTTTTTTAACTGTGGTGGTGAAATCACCTCAGACAGCGCTGGAGTTACGGCTTTACGTATCGTGGAAGCAAACGCTGTTTCTGTCAAGATAAATAAACCCGTGCTGCAGCTGAGTGACAAACATTACAGTATAACATACCATACCTGCAAAGCAAATACAATATAACATAGTAAAAATAAAACAGAGAGAGAACAATAGATATAGAACATGCCCAGGCACACCCTAATCACCCTGTGCAGCACAGATTCCCCCTACTGCCCTGGCTCCACACTCCTCTCTGCAGCGCTTCTGGCTTCCCTCCTCTCCTCTCCTCTCCTGCCAGATGTTGCTGAGATGTTTTAGGATGAGTGAGGGAAGGGGCCGGTAAATATGTATTTATCAGCCCCTTTCCTTTCTGGATGAACATGGTGAGTAATGTGAGTAGTAGTGAGAAGTGTGTGTTTGAGCTTTGGGGTGCACACCCTAATGCAATAGGCACACCTATGATATAGAACAATAGTGTGTAAACAGTAGAGCGGACAGTAGAGAGCCAACATAAGAGAGAGAATAGAGAGAGAGAAGAAAAATAAAACCACAACTATTTTTGGCTTTTTTAATTTATTTATGTTTTTGTGTGTTTTTTTTTATTTTCACTTTTATAAAAACTGTAAAAAAATTGTAAACTGAACGTTGCAGATTAGGGTCTCTCAAAATGTGATGGTCACATCTTTCGAGTCCCTGTGTACGTGTGCCTAGGACTGTGTAGTGCTGTACCCTACGCTAATACTCAACTAGTGTGTGGTAGGGTTTGAAACAGTCACCAATGCAGAGATCAGGTTGGTCAGGACAGGAGGGACAATAAAAGCAGATGTCACGCCTAAATCAGCGTTTTCTGCAGACACAACATCATCTTTGGGGTGTTCTTTGGGTAGGGGTACCAGGGAGGACATACGGAAAATGCCTCTCATGCATCTGGCTCACTGCATTTGTGTTGAGAAGGTGGGCCATAGCACCGTCTGGAAACAGAAGGGCTGTGACAATCTCTTCCTGAAATTTAAGGAAGGATCCAGTCTGTCCTGAAGCTTTGTGTAGCACAAAAGCGTTCAGCAGAGCCAATTGAAATAAATATACAGACACTTTTTTTGTACCAGCGTCTGGCCTTATGGGCAATTAGGTACGGTGCCAACAACTGGTCGTTGAGGTCCACCCCTCCCATATTAAGGTTGTATTCATGGACACAGAGGGGTTTCTCCACAACACCAGTCGCCATAGAAATTTGGACTGTCGTATCTGCGTGAAGGGAGGACAGAACGAAAACATTCCATGAATCCCTCAACTTCACTGCTAACAAATTATTACATTTCAAGCAGGCTCTCTCCCCCTGTCTAAGTCAGGATTCTACAAGCTGTTGGGGGAAGCCCCGGCGATTAGATCGCACGGTGCCACATGCGCCAATTCCATAATCAAAAAAGTGACTAAAAAGTGGGACTTGTGTAATAATTGTCCATGTACAAGTGGTACCCCTTTCTGATTAAGGGTGAAACTAAGCCCCACACAATCTTACCAGTGCTCCCTATGTAGTCTGGGCAGTTCTCCGGGTCTACGTGACTATCTTTTCCCTCGTAAACCATAAAACTATATGTATAGCCTGTTGCCTTGTCACAGAGCTTTTACATCTTCACCCCATATCTGACACGTTTGCTGGGAAGATACTGTTTGATAAACAAGCGGCCAGAAAACTTAATCAGGGACTCATCAACGCAGACAACTTGATCGGCAGTAAACAAGGCTGAAAACTATTGGTTGAAGTGGTTTACAAGGGGCTGAATTTTGTAGCGCCGATCAAATCCAGGATCACCCCGAATACGACAGAGTTCATTGTCGTTGAAGTGCATGAACCGCAAGATCTGCTTGTATCGCGTCCTGGTCATGGAGGCAGAGAACATGGTGAATTGGGTCAGTGGACCAATATGACCACAACTCACTCTTTTTAGTTATGCCCATAAGGAGGGATAGGCCCAGGAAGGTCTTAAATTCAGAAACCGTAATTGGTTTCCAATCTCTGGCAAGGGTCAGCTGGGGATTAGCGGCGATGAATTGACCAGCATACAAATTGATTTGGTCCACAATAGATCTATAAAGATCTTCGGTGAAAAAAAGCGAATAAAAATCAAGTGAAGTAAAATCAACTGTTTCCACCTGAATTCCGGGTTGGCCAGTGAATGGGGGAAGTACGGGTGTTGCAGAAGTAGTGGGCTCCCAATTAGGATTGGCGAATGCAGCAGGAAAAGCACTATGGGCTCAACGGGCCTGTGTTTGTCTTCTTCTTGGTTGCAGTGGGACACTACTTGTGCTTGCCACCTCGCCAGCTTGAACTGCACTTATGGGACTCGCCACGTCACCAAGTGTTACAGCAGTGCTGGATGTACGATCAGGATGTACTAGGCTGCTGGTGCTTGCCAGTTCACCAGAAGGATGAATGGCACTAGTACTGGCTCTCTGCTCCATACGAGAGCCCTGCGGTTCTTGCACCTCAACGACAGCAGAACGATGTCTGGTACGCCTGACCTTGGCAGGGACCACTACTCCGTTGTCAGAGCTATCTGTCAGGGTGCTGCTGCTGTCTACAGGTTCATATTTTGAGCCTGAATCTGACAGATGAGTGACTTCTTCTTCACTATCTGTCATGCTCAGAAACGTGTAGTCCTCTTCACTAGTGCAGACATCCCAACCTGCAGAAACTCATTTCAGGGAGGTGGCAAACTCATTTCAGGGAGGTGGCGCTTCACGCTCGCAAACGCCCCCCACAGCAAAATATTTTTTAAATCACCTTTTCAATATTTTTTTTGCAGTGCTTCTGGAGAAGGGGTGGGGGTGGGTGGTATGTGGATGGCATCAGTAGTTTTTTTATTTTTAATAATTGATTTTTTTACAATTTAATTTTTTAATTAAGTTTTTAATTTTTTTTCATAATGCTTTTTGGGGGGAGGGGGTTGGGGCAGTGGACAGTGTTGGTAGGGCAGGGGAGAGTGGTGTTAGTAGTTTTTTATTTCTTTTTTTCACACTTTTTCATTTTTATACAATTTTTTTTATATATTTTTGGGGGGGCTTTGGTGAGATGTCAGGGGTCTAAACAGGCCCCTGAAATCTCCCCTTTGAGACAGACAAAGGGACTGAGGACACACATCCCCCAGTCCCTTTCTCAGCACTAAAGATGAATGAACAGGAGACAGAGGTTACTCTGCTCAGTAATCATAGGACACAGGAGCAATCTCGCTCACTGTGTCCTATTACTAGTTCCCCCCGCAGCCGGCGGGAGAGGAGAGGAGGGGAGTCGGCTGCGGGGGACGAGGGGGGGCGGGGGCGGAGAAGGACATGGAGGGGGTCAGAGGAGAACGGGGGGGTGGAGAAGGACACGAGGGGGCCAGGGGGAGGAGCAGACAGAGCAGCTGGGGATGATTGGTGTGCAGCAGGAGGGACAGCTGTGATCACCGATCTCCCTGTATAGCTTTTTAGCTGACAGCCGCGGAAGGGAGAGAAGGAGAAGCGGCTGTCAACTAAAAATCGATACAAAGGAGATCGGTGATCACAGGCTGTTCCCAGCTGCACCGATCATTCCCAGGAGATCAGGAGGCTCTTGCGGGTGTGCGGGAGCCGCCACAGAAATGCGGGGGTCTCCTGCACCTCGCAGGAGACTTGAGATGTCTGTAGTGTACCTTCGATTTGACATTTTGGTCTCTAAATTTACTGGTACACTAGTGAGACTCACAGGAAAATAAGCTCCTGACTGTCAGCGACTGCTTCAAACTCTGCAAAAAAAACTGTTAGCGTTCGCAGGGATCAGTCCTGACTCTGCGAACGCTGCAGTTATGTGTTTTGTAAGCGACAGTGATCGATTGATACTGCACTTGGGTGGGCTGGGCTGGGCTGGGCGGAGGGGCTAAACGCAGGTGCTAGCAGGTATCTGGGCTGATCCCACTAACACTGCGTTTTTGGAAACCCTAAACTGCTGGGGACGCTAATAGAGTTCTGATCAGATCAGATATGGATCAATTCAGACACTATACTACTAAGGGAGGTGTATGGTGCGTGTGTGGGTGTTAGCTCTACTGGCACTAATCTGACGCTGCCTGGGCGACGCAGACCCTCTATCTGACTTTATTCCCTAAACCTTTATTAGGGGGGGTTAGGGGGGTCCCTAGACCTATCTGGGCCTAATACTATTTACTCGAACGCTGATTTTTGTCACTAATGACACCAGTACAGCGATCAAAAAAAAATATCTGAATGCTGCACTAGGTGACACAGTGACAGGGGGTGAAGGGGTTAACTGGGGGTGATCGGGGGGTGGCAAGTGTACCTACGTGGACTGGTGTCAGTGTAGTGTTGGTGCACTTACTATGGGATGTTCTCTATGAGATGTTCTCTCTTCTCGGTCTGGAACGAAAAGCCTTACACGAGGAGAAATGACATCACTTCCCCTGCTGTGAAGGATCTCATTCGCCAGGACCGATCACCAGGATACCATTGGCCTGGGCCTGGAAATTGATCGAATCCGATCGTCGCGGCCCGGCCACCGTATAGCTACGACTCTTCGCGCAGCCGGACCAACCTGCCACAGTATAACTGCGGTGGCTGATCCGGAACCGGTTAAACAGTACACTTACATAAATGTCCAAGCTATGATCATGTCACAATCAACAGATCAAACTGATAAATTCCTTGTGAGTTTCAAGCGGCGATTGCGCAGGTGAGATCATTGCATTGTGTTCCTGGGTCTGCACACCTACCATGACTATGAGGGGCTTCCACCATCCCTACAGGATTATTATGAGGGGCTTCCACCATCCCTACAGGAGGTTTTTATTTTATGTTAGGGAGAATGTAACAGGAGATGCTGGGACACACAAAGGTGGGAGAACACCCAAAATTCTCAGGTAGAGGAACAGAGACAGAAATTATGGCTGGGAGATTTTACTGCTTGAAAATACAACACACATTTGAAGCCTATGGCCAACTTTTGGTTGGAGTGACCATGTTAACGTTTCTCTTAAAGTGATATTAAACATTTTTTTAAAAATCTAATGCCGCGTACACGCGGTCTGACTTTTCGGCTACAAAAGTCCGACAGCCTGTCCGACAGACTTTCGACGGACTTTTGGCGGACTTGCGGCAGACTTTCTTACGAACGGACTTGCCTACATACGATCACACAAAAGTCAGACGGATTCGTACGTGATGACGTACACCGGACTAAAATAAGTAAGTTGATAGCCAGTAGCCAATAGCTGCCCTAGCGTCGGTTTTTGCCCGTCGGACTAGCACACAGACGAGCGGATTTCTGGGTCCGGCGTAGTTACGACGTAAAGATTTGAAGCATGTTTCAAATCTAAAGTCCGTCAGATTTGCGGCTGGAAAAGTCAGCTGAAAGTCCGCTGAAAGTCCGGGGAAGTCCACACACGATCGGATTGTCAGCCAGCTTTAGTCCGTCGGCGTCCGTCGGACTTTTGTAGACGAAAAGTCAGACCGTGTGTACGCGGCATTAGTTCATGAAGTCCAGACTTGCATATAATGTGAAGTATGGTTCCTTGAAAATCTCCCTTTTGTAAATGCCCAGCTGGTCCTCAAACTGCTGCCTCCCTCTCCCTGTTTTGGGTGGGCCAGCTGCAAAAGAGACCGCCCGTGCATGTGCTCTCCTGGCTGGAGCTGTGTGTGTCCATTGAAAACACACAGTACCCAGCAAGCCATGCCCTTGCTCTGCCTCTCAGCTTCAGACAGCCATCTGCAGGAACCAATCATTTCCTACCTTAAACTCTCCCCTACAACCAGGGGGTTCCGGAAATGGCACAGATCAAGTTGGACCTGGTGGTGGTGACAAATACAGCAGAAGTTTTTGGGGATGGGGGGGGGGGGGGGTTGTAAATGTACTGGGGCGTTTTCTTGTCTTAATACTTAGAAGATAATGATTATTATTTACAAATATATTTGGTTTTGATAATGGCTCCCATGCCCTAGTTTTGTGGATCTTTGACTTGTCTCCTTGCCTGCCCCAGTTTGGCCTCTTCCCCGTCTCTCTCTTATACACAAGAACACAGATGCGCCCTACATCAGCCGTACAAGGTCAGCTTAGAATAATCAGGGCTTTCCTCTTTCAGCCTGGGACACCTGTATGATTGAATATTCCCCGCGTTATCCCCCCTCCTCCTCTTAGCTGCCACAATCTTCTGGGACATGAACATCAATGTAAAACACGTTTAAACTCTATAAACCTCTTAACCCTATACCCGCCCGCCCCCGCCTGGGACTCTCTATCAACTGTCCCCAGGTACTAAATGGAAGAGAGAGCAGCGTTTGATAAATCAAGGAAACGACTGCAGCTGACACGCAGCGAGATTATTTTGTTTGATAAATGCAGGGCTGGCTTTGCTTCTGGAGATCTTTGATACATAATTCCCTTTACACCTTTTATAGATAGTTCTAGTGGTGTGACAGAGCTGGGGGGGGGGGGGGGGGGGGGAACCATGGAAAATTCTGATTAGTCTAGCACGAAGATCAGATTTAGAGCCTTCCTGTCCGTGTACAAGGCTTGTCCCGCAATGTATCTCACGGCCCGTGCCATGTAATATTCTCTGCAAATCGCCCATCACTCCCCTCTGAGATCTTATTATATTTCTACGTGTGAGCTATCTATCTCAGATGCTTCTAGGCCCCCCTGTGTATAAGCTTGATATATAGAGTTTATTTTTTTTTATACGCTAGATATTGATATTTCAACTTGAACTCCAGGCGTATAGCTATGTACACATTTGAAATGCATATTTCTGAACTGTTTTACCTGTCTAGATATCTGGAATTCTGATGCAGAAGCCTTGTAATGCTCAGCTCACCCTTTTTCCACGCTGAACAGCCAAGCAGGTGACACCCATGTTTTCTGGTCCAGCTTTGCAGCTTCCTGTGTCACCTCTAACTTGCTCATTGGACAGTGAGTAAGCATCATCACACTCTAACAAAAAAATGTAAAGATAGTAAAAGGCGCACGGTATTTTAAAGCCTAAAACCGCCCTTTTGTCACCCTGCCCGGCCCGGCATTCACTTCCCAGACACTCCAAGACAATGAACAGTCCGCGGGCTTTGTTTTTTGTTGTTATATTGAGGGGATTTAACTTGAATGGCGCTTGGGAAATATGGTATGCCCAGTGAAATAATAGCAAAGTTGCTAAAGACAACTATGTACACTCTTTGTACACTTCTCCAGACTCCTCCAGCACAACTCTTCATTTCCTATCTAGTGGTTCCAGGAACAGCTAGCACATGGTGGTTAGGCCTGGCACTGGCACAGCCAGGCCTTAGCAACAGCCTTTTGCAGGCAGAGGCCGCGGACCCCTATAGTGTAGCAGAAAATATGTAAAGTCGTGTTAGTGCTAGCTGTCCTTCTGGTTGACTACTGCTCCCAGTCAGTCCTCTTCAGGCCCTGCCCTCCTGGCTGCAACTACCCGACTTTATTGCCCATGACATTGCAATCCTACCTACTGGCTCCACACCCAGCTCTGACTGTTTCCTCTCAGTTCTTTCTGGCATGCCTCTTAAGTGCTCCTGACTGCATGTCACTCACCAGCCCTCCTGGCTGCAACCGGTGGTTCCCTCCTGAAGACTTGCTCAGCAGCACTAGCTTCTGCTGTCCTCTCTGACTCCTGCTGTGCATCCTGTTCGGATCCTAAATGCTTTCTTAAAGGGCTCGATCCTGCACCTGAGTCCCAGACCCAAGGTCACCCCCCCAGACTGGGGAGTTCCCTCAAAGGCCCCGACAGCCTAGTACTCCACCCGATAATACCTCCCCAGTTGGGCTGACTCTAGGTATTTAGGAGGCCTGTCCCCTGCCAATCCAAGTTGGGGATTGGTCAGGGGTCCTTAACAGACCCCAGGCAGCTCCACTTCTCCTCTCCTGCTCTCTTTCTAGTACCTTCCATAAGGCTCTACAAAGATGAGGGAGGTCTAAATGTCGTCGTCTGTGAATCACCAGCTGCTGCTCTGAGCCACTCCCAGCCCACACAAAGAAAAACAAACAGGCCTAGCTTCCAGTTAAGCCTGCCTAAATTTACCTACACTTATCAAAAAAGACCTACTCTAGCACCTACCTAGATAGATGTTGTTACAGAGGTTTCCCTGCTGTCAGAATATAATGATCACTGCTGGCTGCGAAAGCCAGCCAAAGTTATTTATACGGAAAAACACGAGGGGCTTGTTGTACTTTAGTTGATCGATTGATCAACTTCAGTATAACCAGTCTGTTCATAGATGGATCGAAATTTGTACAGGTCCTACTGAAACAGTCAAATTTTGATCCATCTATGGCCAGCTTAAGTCCATGTTTACTATCTATTTAACCACTTCAGCCCCGGAAGATTTGGCTGCTCAATGACCAGGCCATTTTTTGCGATTCGACACTGCGTCGCTTAAACTGACAATTGCGCGGTCATGCGATGATGTACCCGAACAAAATTGACGGCCTTTTTTTTCACAAATAGAGCTTTTTTTTGGTGATATTTAATCGCCTATGCGGTTTTTATTTTTTGCGCTTTTTGGACACTTGACACATTTTTGGGACCATTGACAATTTTACAGCGATCAGTGCTATAAAAATGCATCGATTACTGTATAAATGTCACTGGCAGGGAAGGGGTTAACACTAGGGGGCGATCAAGGAGTTAACTGTGTTCCCTAGGTGTATTCTAACTGTGGGGGCGGGGGGGGGGGGACTGTCTAGGAAGAGAGAGAGATTGGTGTTCAAACTTAGTATGAACACACGATCTGTCTCTACTCCCCTGAAAGAACCGGGATTTGTGTGTTTACACACACAGATCCCGGTTCTCGCTCTGTCACGAGCGATCATGGGTGCCCGGTGGTCATTGCGCCTGCCGGGCACCCGCATCAGCTCTGGGCACACACTACGGGCGCCCCTAGTGGCCAAAACACGAAGCGACGCAAGGTAATGTAGTTTCGCCCAGCTGTGACATTCTGCCGCAGTAAAACAGCGGCGGCTGGTCAGCAAGCAGTTAACCGCCTCCCGCCCACTGTATAGACAAATGATGGTGGGAGGGATCCTATCTTGTTCTGGACCAAAGTCATATGACATCGCCCAGTCTCACCACAATCTTGCACCCGGGGAGGCATGCAGCCCGGCAGTCGTGGGTGTGCTGTGTCCCTGGGACACGGCACAACTCCAATCTCGGTAAAGAGCCGATGACACGGCTCTTTCCCCATGTGATCAGCTGTGTCCAACCTCAGCTGATCACATATAAACATGGAAATGCTGTTTATCAGCTCTCCTCACCTCACACTGACAGAGTGTGAGGAGAGCCAATCAGCGGCATCTCCTCATAGGGGACACCTGTACAGATACTTAGCAGTGATGCCAGTCTGTGCCCATCAGTGATGCAAGTCAGTGCTGCCTTTTAGTGTCGCCCATCAGTGCCACCTATCATTGCCCATAAGTGACGCCTATCAGTGCAGCCTCATCAGCGCACATCAGTGAAGGAGAAAAATTACTTATTTACAACATTTTCTGACAGAAACTAAGAAAAACTTTTTTTTTTCTTCAAAAATTTGCAAATAATAAAAAACCCAGCGGTGATTAAATACCACCAAAAGAAAACACTATTTATGGGGAAAAAAATGATAAAAAAATAATTTGAGTACAATGTTGCATGACCACACAATTGTCATTCAAAGTGTGATAGCGCTGAAAGCTGAAAATTGGCCTGGGCAGGAAGGGGGTGTAAGTGCACTGTAGGCCAGTGGTTAAATAATTTTGGCCAGCTTGGCCCTAAGGAGCAATTTAAAGTAACAGGAAACATGGGCTTAGGCTTGAAGCCTTATCCTCCAGGATAATGGCATGATGAAAGTCTGCAGCAATAAAACTGCAAATAATAAATAATAATAAAATTATTATTTATAAAAAATAACAACATAGTAAAACTGTTGATCAGGTATCATTATGCACCTGAAAGCATCCACCAACAAAAGAAAAAGAAGCTGCGTGGACTTTCTGCAACAAAAAAAGGTTTGACCCTTATTGATTAAAATCAAAATGGCAATTCACACTTTTCCCTTTGGACAGTAGCACTTAAGGTAGGTTGTAGGTAGATAACTGCATTTTGTAATTTTCGTCAACTCCTAATTGTAAATGAAAACATCCGTTATTAAAAATGTATACAAAGTATAAAATAGCTACACCAGCCATGTCGTAAGTTTGTGAGTTGTGCTTTTCTCTATTGCTCAAGCAATGGTAACTTCCCTGAAACTTGTATACATTGAGATAAATAGTTGTGTGACTGGACACCAGGTGCAGTGTGGGAACCATGCAAAGTAGCACATTTTCCCATACTACACAAAAATGCACTGCCTTTTGCAGACATGCACACATGCCATCAATTCTTAATGGCACCCCCACACATGTCGTGTCTTCACACCTTCCAAAACGCATGGTGCCGCAGCGTCGTGCCTTTGGTGTGGCTCAATTTAAAAAATCTTGCCTGCAATTTTCTTATGCATTTAACATGCATAGGGCAAGCCCATTGAAACAATGGGCTGCCCACTGACATGCAAAAAGCACACCTGTTCAGACGCACCTCCTGGTGTGAATGAGCACTGCAAGGAGGGTTAGAACGTTTATATATATATATATATATATATATATATAGCAATAACTCTCGGTGGAGCTGCTGGTTTAAGAGGGCCTGTCCTCTATGCTCTTCACCTTTCTCAAATTGTTCAATCCCCTTGACACAACTGTAGTGCAGTGTTGTAATAAAATGAATATCAACTTTAACCCACAATACACTCTTATAGGGCGTACACACGGTCGGACTTTGTTCGGACATTCCGACAACAAAATCCTAGGATTTTTTCCGACGGATGTTGGCTCAAACTTGTTTTGTCTACACACGGTCGCACAAAGTTGTCGGAATTTCCGATCGCCAACCACGCGGTCACGTACACCACGTACGACGAGACTAGAAAAGGCCGGTTCAGAACCAAGCGCGGCACCCTTTGGGCTCCTTTTGCTAATCTCGTGTTAGTAAAAGTTTGGTGAGAGACGATTCGCGCTTTTTCAGACTCGTGGCTTTCAGATCGTTTTCTGCCGTTCAGTTTGTGCTTGTGGGTTTGTATCTGCTCTTCAGTGCGTGCAAGCAAGTTTCGCGTGACTTTAGTCATTGTATTCTTGTTCGTTCGTTACTGTTTTTCAGGTCGCTCTTCACAGGCCTTGCTGTTCTTCAGTGCGTTCTGTTACTTCGTTCTGAGCAGCCGACCGTTTTCTAGCCATGTTGCGTATGCGTACTCCTCGTAGAGTTCGTGCTGTGCGGGGGCTTGGTGTTGGGGTCCTGACCTTGACACAAGTCCAGTCCATGAACAGGGTGGGGAGGAGTTCATGGACCAAGAATTGGTTGCTTCAGCGTGACCAGTTCTCTCATATGCCTTTGCTCCATGAGATCCGTGAGAATAATCCTGATGATTTCAGGAACTTTCTCAGGATGACGGACCCAGTGTTTCACCGTCTGTTCGCTTCACTGACCCCTTATATTAGCAGGCAGGATACCTGCATGAGGCAAGCCATCACTCCGGAGCAGAGGTTGGTCGCTACCCTGCGGTATTTGGCGACAGGGAGAAGCCTGCAGGACCTCAAGTTCTCGACAGGCATCTCCCCCCAGGCTCTAGGGATCATTATCCCAGAGACCTGTTCTGCCATCATCCAGGTCCTGCAGAAGGAGTATATGAAGGTAAGATTTTTATCCTTTTATATCACATTTTATTGTATTGAATGTTTGCTAATATCTTGTATTTCTTTCCTCTCCCCTAATTACCATGATTGTAATATGCTGTGAATGTCCCCTTTGTTCTCATGCATGCTGGATTTTTATGTAATTATTATTTTAGGTCCTTCATACATATTTGCCCTTCAATAACCTCCCCAGCATGGTGTCTCCTGGCCCTATATTCACCTCATGTAGTCACTTAACAATGTATTTTTTCTGCTCCATAGTAGTGCTTTACCCCAAACACCCCCTAAAATGTTTAGAAATGTTATTTTTGCTTGAAATTCAGGCAGAGTGCCAGAGGCTTTTTTTTGGTGGTGTCCCCAAATAATTTTTAGTAACCCTCCCAACCCCCAACCGCTAAGTCAGCTGATCCCAATTCTCTATCTATCCTCAATCATCTATCTGCTGACTTTGCCAAACCCATACACACTATACCCACCTCTTTTGTGGTCAGATTTATGGATGAATTCCCCAAAGCATGCAGTGCAAGGGCCTGCCTGTATACTTTCAAATGGTACTGTTTCAAGTTTTTCTATCCTATTATTATCTTGATAGGTAATAGCAGAATGTCCAAATGTCCTCAAATGTGTACAGTGTGTATTTATATCTTTGTATTATGACACTTCTTACCTGTCCAGTGGTCTGCCAATAGTGTAACTAAGGAGGGGCTGTTCCAAGTAATACCCATTATTTAGGCATTCATCTCTCAATGAAGTGAAGAGGGTTACCTGTCAAAGATTTCCACACACCCCCTATAATGTTAGAAATGGCCCATGAGAGGGGGGGGGATATGATAGGTGTAACTTATACTTTGGCGTTGTTAAATTCCCCTTAATAAATGCTATCTGGAGGTTGGCCCATAATGTTTGTGTCTAATCTGCTTGCCATGTTTCTGAGAAAAAATAGTAATGTTTATTGTTTTTTCCTCAACAGTTTCCTTCCACGCCACAGGAATGGCAGACTGTGGCCTCCCACTTTGCCGAGCGGTGGGACTTTCCTAACTGCGGAGGGGCAATTGATGGGAAACACGTCCACATCGTCCCACCACCCAACTCGGGGTCATACTATTTCAACTATAAGGGATTCAATAGTATAGTGATGTTGGCGGTGGTGTCGGCTAATTACGACATCCTGTATGTGGACGTGGGGAAGAATGGCCGGATGTCCGATGGTGGAGTCATCGCCCAGACTGAGTTTTACAGGCGTCTCCAGAATGGCAGCTTGGACTTGCCAGCTCCAGAGGACAATGTTGAAGGACTCCCATTTGTGTTCGTTGCTGATGAAGCGTTTGCGCTGGGGGACCACCTGATGCGGCCATTCCCAATGAGGACCCTCACCCCGGAACAGAGGGTTTTTAATTACCGGCTGGCCAGAGACCAAAGAGTGGTGGAGAACACATTTGGAATCCTGGCCAGCCGGTTCCACCTATTTATGACACCCATCCATATGGCGGAGTATAAACTGAACGATATTATACTTGCATGCTGTGTTCTCCATAACTTTTTAAGGAAACATTCGGCCAACTATGCTGGCTCAGTTGGGCCTGAGGCCGGAATGATACATCAAACCACACTGACGGCGCTTGAAAGCGGCCGTCCTGGCTTGCCCTCCCTGAGTGCCCGTGATGTCCGGTTACGCTACCTGGAGTTATTTGCGGGTAGGGGGGCTATCAATATGCCAGAAAATCTGTGAAGCCTTTTTATAATAAAACCAAAAAAGAAATTCTTTGTGGACATTTCCTGCTTGTGTTTGTTTTAGCTGACCCTGACAGAAATGTGTTGAGTCCCGAAAATGTTGTGATTGTGTAACCTTATTATACAAAGCACTGTTGGCTGTTATTTACTAAAATGCAAAAACACATTTCACTACAAGTGCAGTTGCAACTGCACTGAAACTGCACTTGTAGTGTCAAGAGGATTTGCCCTTAGTAAATAACCCCCATTTTCTCAGAAAACAACAATGACATCACCCCAAAAGTGTTGTAGCGTTGAGACAATAATCCACACATTCTTGATTAACAATCTTTTTAATACCTGCACAATCACATGTGCATTTACCAAAGGTTTTTCAAACAAACCAACATGTTTGTTGTATAACAATTTTTGGGGTAGCATTATCAAAACTCAAAATGTCCATTTTAGATAAAACAGGCCTGTGTAAAACCAACAAGAAAGACACAAATCTTGAACTTACAAACGTCACATTTGGTAGAATTTGAAGGCAATATCAGATATGAGTATTTAGGAACTGTGTTTGATATTGCGTTCAGATGGGGTGAAGTCACCCCAGGAAAAGCCAAATTTGGAAGATGCACACCAATTTAACAATGTCAACATGTGCGACCTGCCATCACGGGGGATCAAGGGACGTGTTTTGGGGGAGCAAGCCCTTCCTCTCAGCTACTTTATTATTGAGGAAGGGGTTGCACCCCCAAAACGCATCCATTGATCTCCCGTGATGGCAGATAGCACATGTTGACACACTGTGTGCATCCTCCAAATTTTGGGAAAAAATCACAAAAACATTTAGCACATTGTAGCTCACAAAAGAAGAAAGTGATTTGGAGGGGCTTTAAACTCACCCCAAAACATCAATGATGTTTTTATTTTTTGGAATAACATCATTGATGTTTTTCTTGATGATTTCCAATTGTAAATTACACCCCATGATCTCCCCGATCAGGATCTGGGCACTTTCGGATGTGAAAGGATCTGGATCCACAACCTCACGATCACCTAAAAAGAGAGGAACCCCAAAATAAAATAGGTCTAAAAAAAATGCCGCCATCCATCTCTTATCTGAGCCTGTGGTCGCAGACACTCACCTGTTGTGGTGACTAGTTCCACCACGTCTTCTTCCTCCTGCTCAGATTGTGTTGGGGGGATTTCCCCTTCTTCTAGAGGGAGGGGGGGCTCTGGTCTCCTCGGATTAGGGATGTCCTCCGAGTCTTTTATCCCCTATGTCAAACAAAAATGGTATAATTAGCACACAGATATTTGATGGCAGAACTAGAAATAGGAAACATTGCTTGGAAGTGGGGTACAATTGTCAATTTTAGCAGAGTTCCAAGATGTAGCTTTTTTAGTGTCCTTTGTCAACCTGCAATACTTTACCTGCTTAGTACAAGCTTCACAGATGTAGCCCCCCCCCCCTATAGTATACACTGGAGCACCTGTGTGCTCCCCCTAATAAAAATGGTGTTCTTGTGTCCCACACTAGTGCTCCAGTGTCCAGATGTGAAAACAGCTGCTCAGTGTCCTCTCCTTACACAGAATCTAGTTTGCATTTCATTCTAGTAACAAAGCCATCTACACAACCCAATTCTTTTAAGACAAGTATAGGGCGTCAAAATGGTGGCCAAATGCATATGGCCTAAACAATGGTATTTTATAGTCCGAAAGAAAAATGTTTGATCCGAACGAATAATGTGCCCATGAACATGAAAGTTGCCATTTTAAACTGTACAACAGTTCCTAAAAGCACATGGAGCAGTACGAACGTAATAAACATAAAGAATAGGAACACAGCACAACTACTTACTTTTTTGCAGCACTCTCCGGATCTTTC
Organism: Lithobates septentrionalis; assembly: GCA_037952835.1. Classification (NCBI taxonomy): domain Eukaryota; kingdom Metazoa; phylum Chordata; class Amphibia; order Anura; family Ranidae; genus Lithobates; species Lithobates septentrionalis. The sequence continues at coordinate 821,346 of JBBDGP010000161.1, read as the reverse complement.
TGTACTGCTCATGTTCTCGTAATTTGAGGTCCGACCACCGGTTCCTGAGCTGATCTTTCGATCGTCGTACCCCGAAATTCCGGTGCAGACTCCTGACCACTTTCGCCATGATCTTGGCCTTTCTGATATTGGGGTTGGGGTGAGGCACATACTTCCCGTCATAGTCGGCCTTCTTCAGGATGTCCACCATCTCCAACATCTCCCCAAAGGACATATTTGAGTCCTTAAATCTCCTTCTGGATCGGGACGTGTCCGGATCCGGCCTTTCCTCCTCCTCGTTGCTACAATTAGCACGCACCTGTTGTGTCTCCGCCATGTGCTCTTCCCCCACTGCGCCGAACGAAAAGGGGCGGGGAATAGACTAGAAAGAACGTCAGGGGCGGGCGGAGTTACACGCATGCGCAGTGTGTATAAAGCGTAACACGCGTGCGTCTTACGTACGATCTGTGAGCGGAGGAAGGAGCATCGGAGGCGCCGATCGTGATAACGAAGGTAGGATCTAAACTTGGGCCTATACTGCTTAGAAATGGAAGCCTATATTGTAACAAGTTTAGGGGAGTTTGGCCTGACATTAGGGTTTGTCTTGTGTTGTGTCTTGCAGAGAAAATGGATGGGTTCAACGACCACAATTTCCTCCCCCTGTTCATTGACAAATACAGGGAGCTGCCCCGTCTGTGGCAGGTCAGACACCCCCACTATAACCATAAACAGAAGAGGCAGGCAGCGCTGGAGAAACTGCTGGAGTTGGTGAAGCCGGTGGTCCCCACAGCAACCATCCCCTATTTAAAAGCCAAAATTGGTGGCCTGAGGAGCACATATCTTAGGGAGCGCAAGAAGGTCACACATTCCCAGAGGTCCGGAGCTCCAGCAGATGACGTTTATGTCCCCAGGCTGTGGTACTACGAGAGACTGCGATTTCTGTCATACCACACTGAAGTCAGGGAATCCCTCTCTACTCTTCCTTCCACGCTTCCTTCCACCCCAGCTGAGGCTTCCGATGTCCAACCTGGGCCTTCCAGCCAGGAAGAAGTGGAGGAGCCCAGCTGGAGTCAGGTATAGCATTGTTCTACAGATTTCTGGTCAATAAATAAATGATGTTTACTAGATGTTAGTATTGATCACTAATTGCTGCTTGAAAGTGTTTTACATATCAATAGACAGTAGTGGGCACCCAAAATTGGGACAAGAATGAAAAATCCTGGGCTCAGAAGGATTAATCTGTTATATTTGTTAACATTCAATTTGCAGCAGTCAGGAGGTGAAAATTGTGTGTGATTGATGAAAAAAATACTAAAACTATGTCCCTTTTTCATACACAGGAAGACCTCAGCCAGGAGGAGGCTGTGGAATGTGGCAGTCAGGAGGAGGCGGGGATTAGTGGCAGCCAGGAGGAGGCGGGGCTAAGTGGCAGCCAGGAGAAGCCAGGGACCAGTCGCAGCCTGACTGAGTCTCAGGTTCCTCCCCTCCGCCTTCCATATAAAAGAGCCAGAAAGACGACTCAGAGTCCCGTGCAGGATTCAGGATTCAGTCTGGTCTGACAGAAGATGCAGTCTCTCGTATGACCACAGCCTGGGGACACAGATGTCATCTGCTGCTTTCCGGATCTCTGGGACTTCTGGACCAGACTGCCCTCCCTTAGATATGGACTCCTCAGGCCACCAATTTTGCTTTAAAATTATTTATGTCTGCCCTGGGGGTCCAAGGCTTCACCCACTTCTGCAGTTTCTCCAGCGTTGCCTCCCTCTTTGTTTAGTTGTGAGCCCTTAATAAAAAATTTTGGGAAATTCTATTCTCCTGTGTGTGTTTTCATCCAAAAAGGACAGTTTGTTGGTGACGATTCAGGTACATTTCTAACATAAAATGTGAAATTAACAAGGGACAACAACACCAAACAATCTCCTACAGATTAAATAGAACAACATATCAATGGTGTTGTGGGAACTTGTCACAAAAAACACACACAAACATTTTCGGGAGTACAAATCAAAATCCCCCAAAAAAAAAAAAACACTTCAAAAAAATACAAACACAAAAAAAAAATCTACATTAAAACCAAAAAAAAATAAATATGTTGTCAGATGTGAGCAATCAAAATATATTGAGGGAATCCAGATAAATAGTAACGAAATAAGTTTGTGAGAAGTCTGTGTGAATATGAGCAGCAAAACTACTATATTCTTGTCACATTATAAAGAAGAAGAGAGTGCGCTGTATTAAACCATTTTTAACATTGCAGCGTGACGAAAGTGCTGTATCCATTGCGAACGCTAAGTTTACCAGAACGAGCTGTTCCGTGCTGGAATTTCTTCTGAGCATGCGTGGCACTTTGTGCGTCGGAACAGGCCACACACGGTCGGAATTGACGCGATCGGATTTTGTTGTCGGAAAATTTTATCTCCTGCTCTCCAACTTTGTGTGTCAGAAAATCCGATGGAAAATGTCCGATGGAGCCCACACACGGTCGGAATTTCCGACAACACGCTCCGATCGGACATTTTCCATCGGAAAATCCGACCGTGTGTACGGGGCATTATAGTTATATTTACCTCTACCTGGGTGCTGGTAGCTCCACCTGCAGGAGAAACAACAATACTGCACACAAACTTCAATAACAACCAAGAATAACTTCTTTCTTTGAGTAAATAATATATTTATATCAATAACTATTACAATGACTATACTATCACACCAACGTAGTGCAACAGTATAGGAAATGGTTATGACAATTGGTAACATACACAAATATACCTAATTATATATATATTTGTACCAGGGAGCTCCCCCTGCTCTAAATAGTAAAGTCACTATTCTTTGTAACTAAATGCAGGGCCCTGCAATGAAAAAGATAGTCTTGACGTCTTCAGTCTTCGCTAGCTAAGAAGCTAAGGTAATACACTAAAGCAGTTATAATCCGGCAGACTGACTAAGTGTTCTTATATGAAGAAGACAAACATCTAGCATCCGCTCTTGAATACTGAAGTCTATGCAGATGTACTGTTTTCCAACTTAACTTGTTCTGTGGGACTAACAGTCCCAGCAACACTCTGTAACAGTTCTAATGCCCCGTACACACGGTCGGACTTTGTTCGGACATTCCGACAACAAAATCCTAGGATTTTTTCCGACGGATGTTGGCTCAAACTTGTCTTGCATACACACGGTCACACAAAGTTGTCGGAAAATCCGATCGTTCTGAACGCGGTGACGTAAAACACATACGTCGGGTCTATAAACGGGGCAGTGGCCAATAGCTTTCATCTCTTTATTTATTCTGAGCATGCGTGGCACTTTGTCCGTCGGATTTGTGTACACACGATCGGAATTTCCGACAACGGATTTTGTTGTCGGAAAATTTTATATCCTGCTCTCAAACTTTGTGTGTCGGAAAATCCGATGGAAAATGTCCGATGGAGCCCACACACGGTCGGAATTTCCGACAACACGCTCCAATCGGACATTTTCCATCGGAAAATCCGACCGTGTGTACGGGGCATAAGTGTGTGTGTAGTATTAAACAAACCTCCGGGTGTTAACCCTCTCACCACACGGGTTCCAGGATGTCTCCATTTCAGCAGTTTAGGTCCGTATGGAGGCACCACCACACCGTAACGACCAGGAGTCCTCGGTTACCTCCCCACGGGTCTCCGGAACGATCACTTCTGCTGCTCCAGCACACTGTGATACGATGGCAGGATCCTTGCAGCTGCTCCGCTCCTCCACAAAGTAGGCCGCAACCCTGTGGGACACACACATCCACAGAGTTCTGCTGGCAGGCCACGCGTCCCAGGAACAAGAGACCTAAGGTGGCCGCTCCTTACCCTTTTTTATCCTCCCACAATGCAGTTCAGTTCTCCTCTTGTCCAGGAGCATTGTGGGTGGGTCACAGCTAAAGTTCCAAAGTAAACAATCAATCACTTCTATGTCACTTCACTTAATCATGAAACGTAAAAGTATTGTACCTTTTCAATTGTCCACAAGATGGCACTATAACAACTTATGTACTGTATAACACACATATGGCTAAAAACAAAAGTTGTCAGCGCTACATATATATATATATATATATATATATATATATATATATTGCGAAACCTTTATGTAGGCGCCTGCTACTTTCAAAATTTCACTACCGATACATTTTTGCAATTGTAATTTCAGTCCCTTTTTACTTTTGTATATGGGACTTTCCAGAATCCCAACCCCACCTCATGTGGTTGCTTCTCTTCTGTTCCTAGAAGTCTACACAGAGCTTGACGTTAAATTACCAGCATTCCCTGCAAGCAGACATTGTCATATATTTTTAAAGAGCTGGAATGCAGGACCAGACGCTGTCGTTTTACGTCGGTACTTTGACGCCAAATACGGTTGTTATGGCAGCAGCTAGCTGCCATAACCCCGGTATTTTTAAAAACGGCGGGCGGCTGGATTTCAGATAAAAGTGGTCTCAGCGGCGGTTTTGCCGCAAGATCACTTATGGTGGCGGGAGAGGATCCCCTCCCGCCACGCTGCGGTCGTCTCCGCCGCTTACCGGAGGCGTCGGTAGCGGTGAAGACGATCGCGCGTCCACTCCCCTGTGAGGTTGGATGCCGAGTGAGGGAAAGATGGCCCCCACTCAAGACTCCATAGCATTGGATGGCAGAAGCGACGTCAAATTTCATCTCCGCCCAATAAGGGGAATTTTTTTTTTTTAATTGCATTTTAGTGTACATATGAGATCTGAAGCCTTTTTGACTGCAATCTCATATTTAAGAGGCCCTGTCATGTTTTTTTTTTTCTATTACAAGGGATGTTTACATTCCTTGTAATAGGAATAAAAGTGACCCAAAAAATCTTTTTTAAAAGGACAGTTTAAAAATAAAAAGTAAAATGAATAGGAATTTTTTTTTTTTTTTTTTAAAAGCACCCTGTCCCGCCGAGCTCACGTGCAGAAGCGAATGCATACGTAAGTCACGCCTGCATACGAAAACAGTGTTCAAACCACACATGTGAGGTATGGCCACAATCGTTTATAATAATTCTAGCCCTAGACCTGCTCTGTAACTCAAAACTGGTAACTGGTAAATTTTTAAACGTCACCTATGGAGATTTTTAAGGGTTACTCGGCGTCACATTCTTTCACAATCTTTCACAATATAAAAAAAAAATTGGTCTAACTTTACTGTTGTCTTATTTTTTAAGTCAAAAAAGTGCGACTGCCATTTTATTCTCTAGGGTGTCTGAAAAATATATATATAATGTTTGGGGGTTCTAAGTAATTTTCTAACCAAAAAAAATGATTTTAACTAAACACAGAGTCTGAAAAATAGGCCCGGTGCTTAAGAGGTTAAGGAATGCTGCAGCTTTTCATACAACATTGATTTTATTGATAGGATAGTAGTGAAGGTATACCCATCACGATGAGCAGTCAGTTTCTGCTGTCATGACAATTATCAGTACCTACAAAACAGAAGCTGCTTAACATTTGCAAATAAGTTGGCTAAAATGTTGTTAAAATACTGACCTGAAAGAAATTGGTTTTAAAAAATGCCCCTTTTTCCTATTAGGCTAGGTTTCCACTATTGCGACCTGATAGTCGCACGATTTTGATGCGACTTGAACCAATGCCTGTGTATTCTTGAGGTCTATGGACGTCAAGTCGCATCAAAGTAGGACCAAAGTAGTGCAAAGAATACTTTGAAGTCGCACAGATATGAACGGTACTCATTGGAAATCATGGGGTAGGACTTGTCATGCGATTTTGCAGTCCCAAGTCACATGATAAGTCGCACTAGTGGAAACTGAGCCTTAGATTGGAATGCTTTCTGAAGAAGGTCACTTATATTTTGGTTAATAACGAAACATAACATGGTTACTAATAATCTTGTGTTGCTGTGGTTGCCAGTGAAAAGCTTTTATTGCAATGCTTTTAAAAGTGCAAATGTAATTTTGTGACATGGATTATACCAGCAAAGTGGTAAGATAGATATAGATATATTATTTCCTGCAAACCTACCATTTTAAAGCTTATGTGAAGTCACTAAATATAGAGCACGCTGTGGTATCTAAAAAGCATTGTAACACAAATCCATCCATAGAAAGCATGTCTTTACCCTATATTAGATTTAAATTCAGTGGTCAGCACAGGTCCTCTGCCCATCAATCTGCTAGAGGGCACGGGCATGGCTACACTCAGTGAAGGAGGACAGTGGTGTGCTTTTGATCAATATAGTAACATGCACCTATGGTGTTAAAGTTGTAGACAGGTGCAGGTGGCGTTCAACCACAGCAACAGAGCAGAGGGAGACGAAGTCAAGAAGAACACTGTTCCTCTATGGTTTCCTGAGTCAGTGAATGTGTTATATGTGTTCATATTATATCGATGTTTGGTTATATGACATTACATGATCAGCCCATTACTTCAAGTATGGAGTGTTACATGTGGGCTTGTCAATCGTATGCCATATATGACTCTGAGTTAGAATCTTCATTTGGATAGCATATTGCTGAAGCTAGCAGAAATGAATATGTGCCATACAAGGTTCTAAGTTGGTGTGAGGTTATGACGTTCACACGTTCACATGTAACATATAAAGCCAATGCTTCCATATTGAAGGGCACACAGACACACAGACAGACACACACACACACACACAGACACACACACAGACACAGACACAGCAACTAGAATAGATGACACTGACATGTTCACAAGACACTTTGATAAGTTGGGACAGCTGTCAATTCTGCCAGAAGACTGAGAACGTCATTTCCTGTTTCTTCTTGAACGACACACAAGACAGCATGGAGACAGACAGCAGCCATGAAGCACACATGCTTTCATAAGCTTATTACAGCTTTATAACTTTTATTCTATTTCATATATTTTTACCTACATTGAACTGAACTATTATATTTTTTACATTGTATTTATGATGCCAATTGTGTGACAATAAACTCACACTTTGTTTTAAGTCAGTTTGACTATCAATGCTATTTTTCCGGAAGCGCCTCTGAGATACAAGAATATTAGATATTAATAATATTCTTCAGTGCTCCAGCACCCCTGGAAACAGCTGGAAATAAAGGATGCACATGGCTGTGCAGAAATCATGGACTTGGGGCACATACTGATGTGTCAGTTTGTGGCAGGACTGAAGGCAGGTCCAGTTAGGAGCGCCCTGCAGGAGTGAATGAGTACAACCCGCCATCTCTTTCCAGGACATTGTGGTAGATGTAGTTGTGCAAGAACAGAAAGACGTGGCGGTGACTCTGGCAGTGACTAAAAAGTATGATCCACTGTATATGAAAAAAAAAGGCTTTGGCTTCCTCACCTCTGTATGCCATACAAACAGCACTAAGGGAACTCGCCTTGGACATGGCTTCCCTGAAACAGGAGGTTTCCACACTCAAACAGGATTCAGACCTTCCCTCCAAGGGCGAGAACACCATTACAGAGGGACCCATAGGAAGACAATGAGTGCTGGCAGTGTGGTTGTTTTGTGCATGTAGCAAGAACTGTGGCAGTTCCGAAATTTAAAGCACGCACAGGCCGCCATTTAACGCGGCTCCCAGGGCAAAGGGAAGACTCCCAGGACCAGCAGCACAAAGTCCCAACCAACAACAGTCCATGACTGCCCCAATCCCGGTGGTGACCACCATTGTCAATGAACTGGAGGTCTCGTGCTTAATCGACACAGGGTCTGAAATCACAGTCAGGGAGTGTGACTTCTATGTCCATCGGTTTGGGACACGAGAACTGGACCCCTCCTGGGTATCCCTTAAAGCAGCCAATAGCTTGCCCATCCTAGTATATGGTAAAACCTGGGTGATGATCCAGATTGGTGACTAAATGGTGGAAAAAGTAGGAGTGGTGGTGACTCGTGGCCCAGTCAGCTCTTCACTACACATTGTTTTGGGCAGGAATGTGTTAAAAGGCTTGGACTTGCCCTGCTTGCTGGCCAAGTTTGAGCCTTCTGGCTGGCGGGCACAGGGTAGCGGTCTGCGAGCTGTGTGGCTTAACATCATCCGGGCCTGCAAAGCTTACCAGAGGGCAGGAGCCAGCCTGAACAGGTCTGGGTTGTCCCGACACCCCCAAACAGAAGCTTCTATTGCCACCCCTCTAAGATATTGTTTGATCCCTCCCCATTGGGCCCACAAGAAGCTGCAAGGGGCCACTGTGATGATAGAACACCGCAAGGACTTGGTGGCGCCTGGATAGTTGCTGGTTGCACACACCTTTTCCAAGGTTCACAAAGGGAAGGTCCTGGTGCAGCTCATCAACCTTGGGACCAGCCCCATCACACTCCCCAATCATGCCACCCTAACAGACCTGTACATGATTCCCCATCACTGCATCTCAGAAGCTCAGCCTGGGGTAGAAGCCACCTGTGCTCTGCTTCAGGCAGCTTTGGCCTCATTGGATGAGTCACAATACAAGCTACTACTGGAACAGATTGAAATTCCTTTCCAGGACTATCCCCCTACCACAACAGATGTTGCTACACCAACTGCTAGAGAAGCACCTTTTGATCCTTGCCATCAGCCCAGAGGACTACAGGTACACGGAGACCATTTATCACCAATGCATAAGGGGGATGTTCCACCAATCCAGGAGTGGTACCGCAACATTCCCACAGCGCTGTGCCAGAAGGGGACTTGTTCTGCAAAATGCTACAAAGTGGCGTAATCTGGGAGAGTTGCAGCCCCTGGGCTGCTCCCATGGTTCTGGAGGGAATGAAAGCCTGCGATTCTGTGTGGACTATCGCAAGTTGAATGCCTGTACCAACCGTGATACCTACTGTTACTCCGGGTGGAGGAATCACTAATGGCATTGGGGCAGACCAAGCACTTCTCTACCTTCGATTTGGCAAGCGGCTACTGGCAAGTCCCACTTAAAGATCAGGATAGTGAAAAGAAAGCCTTTATTATGCCCTTGGGACTGTTTGAGTTTAATTGCATGCCCTTTGGGCTGAGCAATGCCCCCAGCTCTTTTCAACACTTAAAGTGGTTGTAAAGGTAAAGAACAAGTTACAGCCAGCTCCTCTGTTCCTCTCTTACACTGTGTAATTGCTTATTTAAAACAATGTGTCAGGTCACCTTGAGGCTAGGTGACAGATGCACACCGTTGGGATCAGGAGTGCACTGCAAGGCAGTGGACCCTACGGCTGACTGCTGCGGATGGGAGTCCGGGTGTAAGGAGGCCAGGACCGCTGGAACACCAACACGGATCCCACCGGGGTTAGAGCATAGGATTCCCTGGGGCGCGGAGTCTAAGAGCCAGCAGGTGTTCACCAGAGCCTCTAGTGGTGAGGATGGACTGGGCTGCAACTGGCTCCAGGTCGCGACCCCCAGGGTCCCCCAGCTCACACCCACAGTAGGCAACAGGAGGATAGGGATAGTAAAGCAGTAAGCCAAGGTCAGGGCCACAAGCAGACAAGGACAACAGAGTACACGCCAAGGTTCAGGGTCATAGGCAAACAGGGATAGTCGGGGACACGCCAAAGGTCAGGGTCACGAGCAGACAGGAATAGTAGAGAACACACCAAGGTCAGTAACAGAAACAAACGTAGAGCACACGGCAGGCAGGAACAGGAAGCCAAACACACAAAGGTTGACCAGCAGAGCTGGCCTGCAGTACAGAGGTTAATATAGAGTTCTCTGATAGGAGCTGGGGTGGAGCCATGCTAGAGGAGAGTTAATAAAAGCAGTCAGGTGAGAGACAGCTGGTCTTTAGAGATGAACACATGGAGACAGGTAAGCTGACAGACAACTCTATTGCATAACCATGACACAATGCCTGTAAATACCTTATCTTTGCTCTTTTATGGCCGGTCACGTGACCTCCGGCTGCTGGATTCCTCTGATCTACGAGCTACAGAGGGAGGGGCTGAGTTCCCTCTCCGACATCAGCTGGAAGGGTCAAATGACCGCTGTGACCAGCCAGAAGAGATCAATGGTAAGGTATTTGCAGTCTTCGTTTTACAAAAACATTTACACAGTGTAGGAGAGATTAGTATAACAGAACGAAAGAGATTTGAGACATATATTGCAGAGCGTGGCATCACATCCAATGATAATTGAGCAAAAACAAAAAAAAAGGAAGAGAGGAAAGCGGACTTTGAAGGTTGGCGCTATAATCTCAAATAGGAAAGAGGAATGGTCTTGTATTATGGTAAAAATATATAATTTATTTCAATCATATTAAAAACACACATAATAGGAAGAAAAAATTAATACATGAACAAATCTGAAAAAGAACACAGTTTCATGCAAGAGAACAAATGAGGAAGCTGAAACAAGGAAATCGCATGGATGGCCTAGAGATTGGTAAGCCAAGTAATCCTAGAAGATCCCTTCTGGCTAAAGGCCAAGCATACGAAATTGCAATGTCAGTGCCAATGGGTCGCTACGCGTTTCGTCTTTAGCTTCTTCAATCCTATTGGTACTAAAAAATATATCATGATCACTATTAAGTTCATATATAGATAACATACTAGATTGTTATACATCATTCAGAAAATATTTAAAGACCATCATCTAGATAATAAAAATATTCAATTTTAACAATTTGTAGATCATTCAGAAATAAAATATATATACATAGTTTTTTTTGTATGTCAAAAAATAATGGTAGATCACAACAAGAAACCACATACTAAATATACATACCAAAACGAAAAAAAAGGGAGGGGGGACGTCCATTAAACACAGAGGGCCAAATCCATACCGCAGTGCACCATCATAAAACGAGAAAACAAGGAAATAGCAATTTTTATTATCTTCTTTGGCAGGCTGCCATTTATCTGGATTCAGGTTCCTCAATATAGGCTGTTATCCTCAGAGCTCTTTTTCTTGCTCTATCTTGCCATTCCTTTGCTATCTCGTGTTTTATGATGGTGCACTGCGGTATGGATTGGGCCCTCTGTGTTTAATGGCTGTCGTCCCCCCCCCCCCTTTTTCATTTTGGTATGTATATTTAGTATGTGGTTTCTTGTTGAGATTTTCCCCCTTTTTTTGTGTCAAAAAATACTACGCATATATTTCTTTTTTTTCTGAATGATATACAAATTGTTAAAATTGATTATTTTATTATTGTCAGGGCCCTCAGCCCTTCCTTCTCTGAGCTGACCGCTCAGCTGTCGGCTAATTGCCAGCTCCTATCTCTCCACAGTTACTCAGCTGTTGATGATATCCTGCTCGTCAGTCCTGCCTACTTAGGCTGTCCAGCCCAGAGGATCTCTGCCTTGGCCTTAGTCAACATCACAGAGACACTCTCCTGCATTCCTGTTAAAGACTTGCTTGGCTGACATCCGTTCTGGCTCCAGATCCTGCTTGCTCTTTACTACGCTCATCTCCGGCTCCCTGAGGTTTGGCTTGTCTGACTATCCGTTCCGGTTCCTGAACTCTGGCTATGTTTTGACTACGTTTGTTCTATTTACTTTTATTATTAAACAAGTGTGTACTTCTATCTCGGTCTGATTTCATGGTTTCTGACAATTATCTAGATGATGGTCTTTAAATGTTTTCTTAATTATGTATACTAATCTAGTATGATATCTATATATGAACTCAATAGTGATTATGATATATTTTTTAGTACCACTAGGATCTCCTGAAGAAGCTAAAGGCGAAACGCATAGCGATCCATTGGCGCTGGCATTGCAATTTTGTGTGCTTGGCCTTTAGCCAGAAGGGATCCTCTAGGACTATCTGGCTTATCAGTCTCTAGGCCATCCATGAGAACCGTGTAAAATTCAAAATGCTAACCATAACATACAAGGCCATTCACAACATCGCCCCCATCTACATCACCAACCTCATCTGCAGATATCACCCAAATCGCCCCCTCCGCTCCTCCCAGGACCTCCTGCTCTCTAGCTCCCTTGTTACCTCCTCCCATGCTCGCCTTCAGGACTTCTCCAGAGCCTCTCCCATCCTCTGGAATTCCCTGCCCCAGTATGTCCGATCAGCCCCTACCCTGTCCACCTTTAGGAGATCCTTGAAAACTCATTTATTCAGGGAAGCCTATCCCACACCCACATAACTGTCCCTGAGCCACCCCCATCAAATCATTCTTTGCAGCTATTACCTTTTGTACCACCACCCCCTCCCTTTTAGAATGTAAGCTCTACGAGCAGGGCCCTCCTGTACCTTTTGTATTGTACTGTAATTGTGTTGTCCCCCTTATACATTGTAAAGCGCTGAGTAAACTGTTGGCGCTATATAAATCTCGTATAATAATAATAATAATTTACTTGTTTCAGCTTCCTCATCTGTTCTCCTGCATGAGACACTGTACTTTTTCAGACATGTTCATTTTTTTTTATTTTTTCTTCCTATTATGTGTGTTTTTAATATGATTTAAATAAATTATATATTTTTACCATAATACAAGATCATTCCTCTTTCCTATTTGGGATTATAGTTGCAACCTTTAAAGTCTGTTTTCCTCTTTTCCTTTATTTTTGCTCAATTAGTATAACAGAGGAGCTGGCTGTAATTGTTCTTTACTTCTACTGTCAACTACTAATAGTGGCAGGAGGGCGGGGGGCTAAGATGGGGAGAAACACACTCAGGAGCTGACAGACAGGGAGGGAGGGAGAGGGAGAGAGGAGAGCTGCGTATGACAGAGGAAGATAAACTGTAAATCGCGCCGGCATATGAAAATGGTGTTAAAACTACACAAGTGAGGTATCGCTGTGATTATTACAGCGAGAGCAATAATTTTAGCACTAGATCACCTCTGTAACTATAAACATGTAACCTGTAGAAATTTTTAAACATCGCCTATGGAGATTTTTAAGGGTCAAAAATTGTTGCCATTCCATGAGCGTGCACAATTTTGAAGCATGACATGTTGGGTATCAATTTACTCGTCATAACATTGTCTTTCACAATATAAAAAAAAAATTGGGCTAACTTTACTGTTGTCATATTTAAGTAAAAAAAGTATTTTTTCCCAAAAAATTGCGCTTGTAAGACCACTGCGCAAATACGGTGTGACAAAGTATTGCAATGACCACCATTTTATTTTCTAGGGTTTCTGAAAAAAAAAAATATATATATATATATATATATATATATATATATATATATATATTCAAACTTTAGGTGGGTTACTGCCTTTTCTTTGTCCTTGTTGTTAGACTGGAATGGACTTCCTGTTCTCCACCGATGTCCATTAACATAAACGAAGGGACATGTATGCCATACAGCCTGAGGAAGAGCAGGGATGCTCGCAACTGTATACAGTAGCTGCAATTGATATACATGACGACTTTAGTGATTTGAAGATTCAGTAAATATATTTACATTGGAGAACGTGTCCCTTCGTTTATGTTACATATATATATAACATTTTTTCTAGCAAAAAAAAAAGATTTTAACAACAAGTGTCAAAAAGAGGCTTGGTCCTTATTAATCACCACTTTTTATTTTTTGCTAAACAAATGAAAAAAGACCGAAAATATTAAAAAAAAAAAGTTTTTCTTGGTTTCCGTTATAAAATAAGTAATACATTGTTTGTAAATAGGTTGTAAATAAGTAATTTTTCTCCTTCACTGATGTGCGCTGATGAGGCTATACTGATGGGCACCGATAGGTTGCACTGATGGCACTGGCAGGCATCACTAATGGGACTGCACTGATAATCATTGCACTGATTATCTGTGTGTATGTCCCCACTGAGGAAAGCCACTTATCAGGTCTCCTCTCCTCATGCGCTGTCAGCGTGAGGAATGCCGATAACTGACACTTCCTATTTACACTGTAATCAGCTGTGATTGGACACAGCTGATCACATGGTAAAGAGCCTATGTCATGATTGGTGATGCGGTGTGTCCGAGTGCATGAAGAACGTCATATGACGTCCACTTAGAACGGTAAAGCCACCGACCGGCTGTCAATCTGCTATAGGCTGGGCGGGAAGTGGTTAAGATCCTGGCTCCTGAGCTTGGCACGCATTTAGTGTGTGGGTAGTGTAAGGACAGGTCACCTGTCTGTCAGGGACAGTAATAGCAGCAGGGAAAGGCTCCAGACGAATAGGGAAAGAGTAGCAATCTGCAACGTCTCCTGGAACTCTCCCTGCTTGGGCAAGGACCAGCCAGGCGGCATTCCGCCCCTCAAGACAAAAGCTGTCAGTTTGGCTGAAATCTGCTGTTCATCTGTGAGGGTACCCGGTCTGGCTGTCTTCCACCGGGCTTGTTGTGAATTAGAATACTTTGACTACCATACAAGTTCTTTCTATTGCAACTGGACTGTGTGTGAGTTACTGCCATGCTGCACCCTCCCACAAATTGGTTGTAAACTTCTAAAATGAAAGCCCTCTAGCTGCATAAGTCACTTCTGACAGGTTAGGAGAACATCAGACAATCCTGAAAGACGTGTCACCCCCCTCCAGCACACAGCGGGTGACTGGCAGCCTCAGCTGTTTATGTTTCCCTGTGAGAATGTGTAGGGGTGGGGGTCCATTCCCTCCACTGAGGTCTCAGATTACACTCGGCTCCCTGCTTTATGCTGTGTAGCGTGGGACATCAGATCCTTTCTTTATTCTGTGCACTTTGTACAGCTTGTGCAGGACAGACGGCTGCAGATAAACAGGTACAGCTTTTGTAAGAGGATTTGTTTCACCTAAGGTTAGTCACTTTAGTGGGAATATGTAAGGGTTTACTTTACAACCACTTTAACAGTAAGGCTTCTGCTAGGAGCCACTGTCAATCAAGATGAGCAGGGCTTAAGTGGGTAGGGGTGATTCGGGCAGGTTATGGAACTACAGGCACACTGTGCAGAAGTATGCAACATGTGGCTCTGATTCTGTGCTTGGTGTGGTCAGAAAGTGAAAGAAAGAGAAGGGGACTGGCAGGATCACCAGCTGGTGATTAGGGATGAGCTTTGAGTTCAAGTTGAACTCATGTTCCACTTGAACATCGGCTGTTCGCCGAACAGCGAACAATTTGGGGTGTTCGCGGCAAATTCGAAAGCCGCTGGAACACCCTTTAAAAGTCTATGGGAGAAATCAAAAGTGCTAATTTTAAAGGCTTATATGCATGGTATTGTCATAAAAAGTGTTTGGGGACCTGGGTCCTGCCCCAGGGGACATGTATCAATGCAACCCGGTTACGTAACGGGTGACCCCGCCCCCCTCTGACGTCACGGGGAAAGCCATAGGGAAGTCCCCGTCAAGTCCCTGTGCGTCAGAGGGGGCGGGGTCACCGGGTGGTCCCGCCCTCCATTATAGAAGAAGTGTCAGAAGAAGAGAAGCGTCACACAGCGGGAGCCTCCCTTGGATGCGGAGCGGCCCAAGAACGAAGCGGGGAAGAACATGCCGCAGAGGAAGATGCCGGATGAGAACACCGGAGCAAGAAGCAGAGGATCAGAGGAAGAACCAGAGGAAGAAGAAGATGGAGGAAGAAACTGAAGGGAGGAAGAAACCGAAGGAAGGAAGAAGACCCGAAGAAGATGGAAAGAAGAAGACTTTAAATAAAGGAATTGTCAAAAACTGTCTCTTGTCATTTTTAACATTTTTGACACTTTTTTTGTGAAATGGTAGGGGTACTTTTGTACCCCATTACCATTTCACACAGGGGGGGTGGGATCTGGGGGTCCCCTTGTTAAAGGGGGCTTCCAGATTCTGATAAGCCCCCGCCCGCAGACCCCCACAACCACCGGGCAAGGGTTGTGGGGATGGAGCCCTTGTCCCCATCAACATGGTGACAAGGTGCTTTGGGGGGCTACCCCAAAGCACCCTCCCAATGTTGAGGGCATGTGGCCTGGTATGGTTCAGGGGGGGCGCTCTCTCGTCCCCCCTCTTTTCCGGCGGCCTGCCAGGTTGCGTGCTCAGATAAGGGTCTGGTATGGATTTTTAGGGGACCCCCACGCCATATTTTTTTACATTTTGGCGTGGGGTTCCCCTTAAAATTCATACCAGACCCTTCAGGTCTGGTATGGATTTTGAGGCGGACCCCCACACCATTTTTTTAAAAAAAAATTGGCGCGAGGTTCCCCTTAATATCCATACCAGACCTGAAGGGCCTGGTATGGAATTTCGGGAGACCCCCCACACATTTTTTTTTCTTAATTTTGCTTCGGGGTTCCCCTGTGGGGGAATCCCATGCTGTTTTCATCAATGAACTTATATGTGTATTGCCGGACCGACAATTCATTATAGCCGCGAGTAGTTTTAACTAACTTTTATTCCTTTAGAAATGTAATTTTGCTGTCAGACTGTTCTAAACACGGGAAACATGCGCCCCTTTACAGGCATACTATAGACAGCACCCAGGTACGAAATTTAAAGTAATATTACACTTTTATTGTTTCACTTTAAGCATTATTAAAATCACTGCTCCCGAGAAAAACGTTTTTAAAACTTTTTTTTTGCATTGATACAGGTCCCCTGGGGCAGGACCCAGGTCCCCAAACACTTTTTATGACAATAACTTGCACATAAGCCATTAAAATTAGCACTTTTGATTATTCATGTTCGAGTCTCATAGACTTGAACGGTGTTCGCGCGTTCGAACAAATTTTTTGCCTGTTCGCATGTTCTGGTGCGAACTGAACAGGGGGGTGTTCGGTTCATCCCTACTGGTGATTATAAAACTTATAAAAATAAAAAGATCATGTACAAGTTACTACGGGAGAAGAAGTGCATTAAGGGCCCATATATTGTATACTTTGCATTGATAATGTTTTGTGTCAACATGCGTTGTTTTGCTTTTAAGTGAACTGCCACCACACCAGAATATACAACAAAAAGGACATGCAGTATGTTTTCGAATGGGTTTTCTATTGAAATGTACTGTATTTCAACATGTAATGTTATACATTATTAATGCATTTTTATTAATGATGTTCAATACACATCAATGTACTTTAATCTGCATCTCAACACATGTGTTGTCATGTGTTTTGATGCATTCCAATTATTTAAATGGAAACTGTGTTAAACCTCTGAATTCATCCTTAGGCAGCCCATTCAAATGAATAAGCTTCTCTAACACTATCTAGATGTAGATAGGTTGTAGTGGGACTTAAACCAGGGCAGTTCTAATCCCAGGAGAAACACATCCGATGTACCCTACAGCCAAGTAATCTTTTAAATATGGGCCCTTAAAAAGCCATGTAACCTGCCTATAATTTGGTTTTAGGTGTTCCAGAGAAGGGAAGACGGCTCTGTGAATTTTTTCCGTGGATGGGAACAGTACAGAGATGGATTCGGAAACCTGACAGGAGAACATTGGCTGGGTAAGTGATCATTTTTTATTTATTTATTTTTTTAAGTTTAATGCCACGGAGTCTTGTTTTACCTGAAATGCAAGGCATCATTTTAAAGCGTGTATTGATAAAAAAAATTGCGGAGCTATTTAATGTGTACATTTGTTTTGTGTGAATGGGTGACAAAAACCAATGTTAACATCTTCTCTCTGGGTTGAATGCAACTTATTCATACAGAATAGAGTGAATCAAGAAACTAGCACATTATGGACACTAGATAGAGCTTATGATCATAGGTAAATCAGTGCTTATTTACTATGATCATCAGCTTTAGTGAAAATAATGCAGTATTTTTCCTGATTCACTGCATTCGGTATGCATAAGTTACATTCAATCTGGAGAGAAAATAGCATAATAGCATTACATTTTGCCACCATTCACGCAGAACGGATTGACTCGAAGATTCACAGGATAAATAACTCTGCAAGTTTGTTTTTTAACCTATTGCTACCCCACATAATGCATATGTGTGGTGGCAAAGAGGGTGAGCTAAAAAATCCATATGCCGCATATGTGCGTCCACGTGTGGGTGAACCAAGGTGCAAGGCTAATAATATAGACACAGTCCAGGTGCAATTAGTAGAACTTGTATTAAAGGCAAAAGAGTTCAAAACAAACCAGGTAGGAGAAGGCCCAGGCAGGAGCACTCACGAATGCCAACAGCATGTTTGAATCCACTTACTCACCTCTGCTGGAAGTTGATTCTAAGCATCAACTTCTCTTTCTGTAAAATAATACTAAGAATAGTTTTGAACTACCCTCCTGCTAGTTTGAGGTCATGTCCCTGTGTTCTTGATCTTGGCTTCCCCCCACCAAAAGAAATCCACCTTGCTCTTGTCCTGGTGACAACCTTAAAGTGGTTGTAAACCCACATGAAAAAAAAAACCTGCAAGATAAAGACCTAATGAGCTAGTATGCATTGCATACTAGCTCATTATGTAATACTCACCTGAGATCGAAGCCCCCGCTGCGCTGGCCATACACAGCATCGGCCGGTGACATTTCCCCCCGGAGTTACTTTCGGGTATCGCGGCTACGGCGCTGTGATTGGCCGGAGCCGCGATAACGTCACAGGAGCCGCCGGTAAAGGCACACTCACTATAGCAAACGGCATGTACGTGCCATTGCTTCAGTGCACATGTGCCAACGACGTCGACACATGCAGATACAGGGGATATCATCCTAAACCGTGCAGGTTTAGGAGATATCCGGGGTAGCTACAGGTAAGCCTTAATATAGGCTTACCTGTAGCAAAAAGTAAATGGTAAGGGTTTACAACCACTTTTAGAGTTTGTTTTCCCTCCCACTTTCTACCTTCATGGAAAATGGTCCCCATGGCAAACAGCAATGTTAAAAATGCCCAGTGATAGCAGTAAAAACCAGGGTTCCAACCCTTCCCTGCTCCAAAACTTGTGTATCGCTCACCCGCGAAGGGGCCGCTTGTCACAGACAGTTTCTCCCTGAATATTAGAGAAGCCACCAGTCACCCAAGTGCCCGAAAATTAAAGATCATTCTGTGGGATGGGTTATTAGGATTTATTGCTCAAAAAACTTTATCGGGTGAAGGTGTTCAGGGTCACGGGATACTTCGAAACGACTAGCAGCAATAGCAAATGAAAGAGCTTCCCTGTAGTCTTTCAATGTCGGCTTTTCTGGCGGTAGCTGGGGATGACACATATCTAAGGTTTCACAGCTGTAGACCACAGGTCAATTGTAAGCAACCAGTTCTCTTACATCTCTATGCAACTGTTAGTATCCAGTAAGATCCCTACACACAATGTACTAAGAGCTATCTGCCACCCAGTTTCCACAGGTAGATCCTCAAAAGACAGAAAAGACAACGTCCTCCTCCAGACCTGGACTCTGAAACAGTGTTCTACAGCAGATATGCCCTTTTTTTAGGCTGTCCTCCTTGGTCCCTTAGCACACCTAATGCTGAGGTCCAAACAGTGTCTTTGTGATCTTTCCGCTAGGGGCAGGAACCCCAAAAGTCCAGGAATTGGGCAAGATATGATAAATATTCAGTTGATCATATAAAACGTCCTCCTTATGCTCTGGAAGCTTCTTCCAGAAGCAGGGGGAAGCAATCAAAATCTCAGCCTACAAATCCTGAGCATACCAAACAATCAACAACCACTCCACTAAATACAGTGGGGCCAAACTAAATTTATCTAACAGCCTAACTGGAAGCAACCACTTCACTTACTATGGTGGAGCAAATAACTAAATTTACCTAACAGCCTTGCTGGGAGGGCGCTACACCTGGATTCAGTCAATACACCAATGATTAGTCCATGAGGAAGATCCAGGAAAATGAAACCAAATGTATCTTTTCACTGAATTAAATAATTTTATCTATAATCAATGGCTCGCTCCTCATTGTATACCAAGTGTTTGGCCTACATTATGAGGCTACCGTATGTGTTGGTGGCCTATGAAGTGAAACTAAGGCTCCATTCACACCACGGTGTTCCGTTTAGGAATATAGCGCTGCAAATCACGGGACGCCCTTGTGATCCCCGTTACTTTGAATGGCATCAAATCGCGTTGTGATTTTGCCACTTGACGAATCGCGGAACGCTCTAAAAGAAGTACAAGAACTTATTTTAGGTATCTCGTGATTCTGTTAGCGTGATTTTACTGCAGGCAGGCGACAATTGCGCCAAAACTACGCGATTTAGTGCCATTCAAAGTAACAGAGATCGCAAAGGTGTCCTGTGATTTGTGGCAATTCCAAATCGCAGTGATTCTGCCCGCAAAATGGAACTTCATGGTGTGAATGGAGCCTAGATTCTGGTATTCTGGAATTCTGGTATTCTGGAATTCTATTCTAGTATGTATTCTTATCTCAAAAAGTACCTTCTGTTTATTCCAGCCGTCTCCGAATTCTTTTTTTTTTAATTGAACAAGTTGAAGTTAGAAGCTGATTGGCTACCTTGAACAGCTGCACCAGATTTTACACTCTCCAGTTTTAGTAAATCAACCCCAGTAAGAAACAATTTCATGAAATATACGGTCATTACGTAGTGGATGCACATGGATTTTTTTTTGGGGAATAAAGGAAATAGTTTAGTATCACTTTATTTTCCAAAAGAGCAGAGTAGCAAAATCAGACACTGAGTCATTTTCAATTATTATTATTATTCCCTTCAACCTGTACAACATGTAAACCTTGCAGCCCAAAGCGTTGGCTACAATAGTTCCAGTGTTGCCAACCATCCGTTAATTTCTCCTGTCCGTAAACATTCGTAGACAGAAGAAAAATGCCCAAAAATCCCTTTTTGGCAACTCTAAAATACACATGTACAGTTCTGGAGCCAGCCGATTCGAGAACTGCAGGGCTCGGCCTTGGATCGGGATAATGGGCGTGGCTTATAGTCACATGCCCTACTGCAAGTGTTGAGGCCAAGCTTGGCAGTTCACTAAATCGGCTAGTTCCGGAACTACTCATGCGCAGTTCAGAATCGCTGGCAAGGTATTTTAACCCTTTCACTGATTCCATCTGGCCAGCACCGTACGGACCTCATTTCTTCCCCTGCTATAAGCTCATGGTCAGTGACCATAAACTTATAGCAGAATTGTTCATTAGACTCTGCTGAACAATCCTATAGCTTTGATCAGCGGAGAGTTATTCAGCAAAAATGTGACCCCCACCCCCCCTGTCTTCAGCCTCTCCACCTCCTGCCGCTCTTATTCCTGTCAAAAAGTTCCCCCGCTTTTCTTTTCTATCTCTTTCCTCCACCTTGCACCGATACCTCCCCTCCCCCACCCCACGCAAACCCAATCCCCTGCAGCTACCCATAAAAAGTCGGATTCCCTCCTCTGCCACTTCCGACTTCACTTGCTGCAAGGGCTTAGAGGGCATCACACTATGTATGCCCTGCCACTCTGATCAATACACCACAATGGCCCCCGCATCTCCGATCCATCACTGCTGGACAGCATTCCCTCCTTCCCCTCTGCCGCCTGCAGCTGCTGCCCGGCACTCACTCAGTTCCGAGAGGCTGGAGCGCGGAAGGAGAAGGGGAAGCTTTGTGGCCGAAGGGGAGGTTGGGGCTGGGGGGGACATGTGTTTACCAACCCCCTCCCTGTACTACAATTGACACAGGCAGCGATCACTACAGATTGCTCCTGTGTCCACTGATAACTGAGAATAGAAAACGGAGTTTATTATGTGTCTGTTTATGAATAATTAAGGAGCCTCTAAACAGACTCCTTATTCAATCATGTAATGTGCGGCAGAAAAGGGAACTATCTTCAGTCCCTTACTCTGTCACAAAAAAGGGACATCAGGGTATCTCACCAAAGAAAAAAAAAATGGTAAAAAGATTTTTAAAAAAAAAACCCTTAGTAAGGCCCCTTTGACATGGAGGTGGACTCCGTCAAGCAGATCCACCTCCTCAGCATGGAATCTTTCCGCTGATCCCTGCTGAGCACGCGGATGACAGGTTTTTGTCCGCTCGCCTGACACAGCCTGCTGTTCTCTATGGGGTGGTCGGATGGAAACTGTCATCTGATTGAATCTGCTAGACGGATGAGGTACGGACCCCCATTCGTCTGTTTTTGGCGAACCTGATCGGTCTACTCGTGTGAAATGGACTTAAGGACTTGTTCACACAGGGTACACACAATGTACACCCGTGCAAGGCCATGTTTACCTGTACAGGGATGCACAGGTGTTCCATGCATCCCTGTGCAGGTGGTCCCATTGATGTCATTTGGGATGTAGCAACCACGTAAACACAATTGGAACACCTGTGCATCCCTGTGCAGGTAAACATAGCCCTCCAAGGGCATACATTTTAGTATGCCACATGTGAGCGATGATTTAGTAGCAATTTAGCAGAATTTTTTTAAATTTTGCCATGTATGTATCCACTAATAATGATTTTAATTGTGCAACTAATGCAGGGCCTAAAAAAAAAATCAGTAGCACATTTTTTTTTATTCTATAGGTCATGTGCTTTCAGAAAATCAATGGTTTGAGGGGTCTTTTACAAATTATGACAGCTGTAAGAGAAAACCGGTAACCTTCAGCTTTTTAGAGGCTTAATGTACATGGGATGCTGAGGTAACCTCTTCTGAACGAAGTTTTTGACAGCTTGAAACCAGCGTTTAAAAACGCCCGTTTAACGGCATTTTGCCGCATTTGCGTCTAGGAGCGTTTATTTAAGATAACGTCATGAGACCTTCTCAAAGCACAAAAAACAGTATTATTTAACTAATTCAGTCATTCTGTGAGACCAGAGTAAGTGGCAGCAGCTGAGAGAGCAGCAGTGTACTTGTATCTACCTCAATTTCGGTGCTTTTACCATGGATATGTGAGGAAATTAAAAAAGCCAAATATTAAATTTCATGCAACTATGTTTGATGAAGTCGGGGGTCAAGCTCAATGGTGGGGTCATCTGGTTCAAATCCAATTCTACTTTGGCTAACAGCAATGCTAGTGGTGTATTCTATTGGATCATGGGCTCATTAGGGATATAAAAAATGGTCTATGAAGCATTGCCAAGCAGTTACAAGTTTGTTTGTTTTTTTTAAAAAAGGTTGTGGTTTTTCATCATTTGCTATCATTTTTAAGTTTTGTGATGTAAAAAAAATAGGGCACCTTTAAAAACGTTTCTAAACTAAAACGCGGCTAAACACTGATACCACGTTCAGACGCGTTTGGCGTCTGAAACGTCAGAATTTTTGGCGTCTGAACTTATTTTTTTGCCTTCAAAGAAAAGCCTCTAAAATGCAACTGCCTAAAAACTACATTAAACGAACCTGTGTACATGTGCACATAAGATAACATTGGATGAGTTCAGGGGCAGGTGAAAAAAGCATCCAACTGCCTCTGAACGTTTGTTTACCAGCAGCAGTGTACATGAGACCTTACTGTTTTGCGCACCTTCAGTTTTCACCATTTCACAAAAAGATGCAATTTAAAATGTACAAATATTTGTTATTTATTAACTCAGTACAGTTTTAACTTTTATACTTAGTATTAATTTAGCAGGAATTTTGTAAATTTTGCAATGTATAAATCCACTAATAATGATTTTAGTGTATTGTGGGGCTTTAAAAATCAGTAGCACCTTCTTTTTATTCTACTGGCCGAGTGCTTTCAGAAATTATATGGTTTGGGGGGTCTTTTACAAACTCTGACAGCTGTGAGTGAAATGTTAAAACTTCCAGATTTTAAGAGAAATGTTTGCGTACGTCCGATTTTCACTATTTAACAATTTACAAGTATTTGTTATTATATACAATATCTCACAAAACTGAGTACACCCCTCACATTTTTGTAAATATTTTATTCTATCTTTTCATGTGACAACACTGAAGAAATGACACTTTGCTACAATGTAAAGTAGTGAGTGTACAGCTTGTATAACAGTGTAAATTTGCTGTCCCCTCAAAATAACTCAACACACAGCCAATAATGTCTAAACCGCTGGCAACAAAAGTGAGTACACCCCTAAGTGAAAATGTCCAGATTGGGCCCAATTAGCTATTTACCCTCCCCAGTGTCATGTGACTTGTTAGTGTTACAAGGTCTCAGGTGTGAATGGGGAGCAGGTGTGTTAAATTTGGTGTTATCTCTCTCACTCTCTCATACTGGTCATTGGAAGTTCAACATGGCACCTCATGGCACAGAACTCTCTGAGGATCTGAAAAAAAGAATTGTTGCTCTACATAAAGATGGTCTAGGCTATAAGAAGATTGCCAAGACCCTGAAACTGAGCTGCAGCATGGTGGCCAAGACCATACAGCAGTTTACCAGGACAGATTCCACTCAGAATAGGCCTCGCCATAGTCGTTTAAAGAAGTCGAGTGCACGTGCTCAGCGTCATATCCAGAAGTTGGGAAATAGACTTATGAGTGCTGCCAGCATTGCTGCAGAGGTTGAAGGGGTGGGGGGGTCAGCCTGTCGGTGCTCAGACCATACACCGCACACTGCATCAAATTGGTCTACATGGCTGTCTTCCCAGAGAGAAAGCCTCTTCTAAAGACAATGCACAAGAAGGCCCGCAAACAGTTTGCAGACAAGCAGACTAAGGACATGGATTACTGGAACCATGTCCTGTGGTCTGATGAGACCAAGATAAACTTATTTGGTTCAGATGGTGTCAAGTAGGGGTGCAACGGATCAAAAATCTCACGGATCGGATCGATCCTCGGATCAGAGTCACGGATCGGATCGATCCTCGGATCAGCATAAAAAAAAAAAAAAAAA
Organism: Lithobates septentrionalis; assembly: GCA_037952835.1. Classification (NCBI taxonomy): domain Eukaryota; kingdom Metazoa; phylum Chordata; class Amphibia; order Anura; family Ranidae; genus Lithobates; species Lithobates septentrionalis. The sequence continues at coordinate 796,871 of JBBDGP010000161.1, read as the reverse complement.
AAAAAACAAAACACACAAATCTTGTTACACCCACCGGAGTTTTAGATTTAAAAGCTATTTTCAACACAAAACCGAGCTTATATGCATAAATACAGTATTTGTGCATATAAGCTCAGTTTTGTGTTGAAAATGGCTTTTAAATCTAAAACTCCGGTGGGTGTAACAAGATGTCCGCTTGCCCCCTTCTCACTCTATCATTATTGTACTGTGCAGGAGTGTGGGGTGTAGCAAGATGGCGGCGACGAAACGTCACTTCCTGTCGAGACAGCGGCCACTTCCGGGTGTACCAAGATGGCCGCCGCTCCGGAGCTAGGCCGAAGCCGGGGACTTTCCTATGGCTGAGGCCGAAAAGTGTTCCGCGGGTCGCGGGTGTGCCGATCCGCGGAGGGTGATCCGTACGGATCACGGATCGGCAACGATCCGTTGCACCCCTAGTGTCAAGCATGTGTGGCGGTAACCAGGTGAGGAGTACAAAGACAAGTGTGTAATGCCTACAGTCAAGCATGGTGGTGGGAGTGTCATGGTCTGGGGCTGCATGAGTGCTGCCAGCACTGGGGAGCTACAGTTCATTGAGGGAACCATGAATGCCAACATGTACTGTGATATACTGAAGCAGAGCATGATCCCCTCCCTTCAGAGACTGGGCCACAGGGCAGTAGTCCAACATAACGACCCCAAACACACCTCCAAGACGACCACTGCCTTGCTAAAGAAGCTGAAGGTAAAGGTGATGGACTGGCCAAGCATGTCTCCAGACCTAAACCCTATTGAGCATCTGTGGGGCACCCTCAAACAGAAGGTGGAGGAGCGCAAGGTCTCTAACATCCACCAGCTCTGTGATGTTGTCATGGAGGAGTGAAAGAGGACTCCAGTGGCAACCTGTGAAGCTCTGGTGAACTCCATGCACAAGAGGGTTAAGGCAGTGCTTGAAAATAATGGTGGCCACACAAATTTTTGACACTTTGGGCCTAATTTGGACATTTTCATTTAGGGGTGTACTCACTTTTGTTGCCAGCGGTTTAGACATTAATGGCTGTGTGTTGAGTTATTTTGAGGGGATGGCAAATTTACACTGTTATACAAGCTGTACATTCACTAGTTTACATTGTAGCAAAGTGTCATTTCTTCAGTGTTGTCACATAAAAAGGTATAATAAAATATTTACAAAAATGTGAGGGGTGTAAAAAACTGTGTGTATATATATACATATATATATATATATATAACATGTTATATATATTATATATTAACTCAATACAGGTTTAGCTTTTTTACTTTTAGAAGGAATTTAGCAGGAATTTAGAAAAATATGCTGTGCTTGTATCTGCTAATAATGACTTTAGTGCCTTTCTAGTGCATTGTGGGGACTTCAGTAGCACCGTTTATTCTACTGGTCCTATGCTTTCAGAAAATAGATGGTTGGGGGGGGGGGGGGTCTTTTACAAACTTTGAAAGCTGAAGGGCAAAATTAAAACCTTCCGATTTTTCGAGAAATTTGGTTGTTTACATTTTAGTGTACGTTCAATTTTCACCATTTTGCAAAAAGGCGCAATTTAAAAATGTACAAACATTTGTTATGTATTACCTCAATACAGGTTAAGCTTTTATATTTAGTAGGAATTTACAATTTTGTAGAATTTGCTGTGTTTATATCTGCTAATAATGATTTTAGAGTAGTTTTAGTGAAAATATTGTTTTGATAAACATTTGTGCAAATATCATTGTGCCAAAAAATCTATAGTACCTTATTTCTATTCTACCGGTCATGTGCTTTTAGAAAACATATGTTTGGTTTTTTTTGCAAAAATGGTCCGGCCAGCTGAGTTTAAAAGTGGAGCACAGGGCCTGGCAGCGAAAAGATTAAAAAGTGTTTACCCGCCAGGTGCTTGCAAAGCAGCCAGGAAAGAATGTGTAAGTTGGCACTCTGGAGGAAGATGTAAGGTGGAGCAGGTCGCTCCTAATAATAGCACTTGGGCCCCCCCCATGTCTTCTTAGTTTAGATGAGTGGCACAGGCTTTATAGCCACACCACTGTTTGTTATTTCAATTATATTATGTCAATAAAGTTCAACCTACAAATCAACCTACCCTACAACAAAGCATTTAAAGTGGTTTTAGATGCTAAAAGGTTTTCTTTACCTTAGGGGCGTTAGGTTGTGTGTGGGTTATAAAATATTAATCCTACCAAATTTTATATATCTGTATCTGCATTTTCTGTTTGTGCTATATAAATTAATTTTATCATTTTTAGAAAATCTACCTGTGTGCCTATAAAGTCCATTCCTTAGTTCTCCTAGTATCTACCAGCAAAAGAAAGCTCTATTTGTGTGGGAAAAAAATGATAAAAATTTAATAATGGTACAGGGTTGCATGACCGCACAATTGTCATTTAAAGTGTAACAGCGCTGGAAGCTGAAAATTGGCCTGGGCAGGAAGGGGGTGAAAGTGTCCAGTGTTGAAGTAGTAAAGTTCAGTGTCAACACAAAACCTATATATCATTTTCTGGTAGATGCTGCAGGGGTTCCTTACTCTGCACATGTTCCCACTTTCCGTGCTCTGTTATATGGTAAATGTAACAGTAGAAACTAGACCAACTATAAGGTAGACAGAAATCCAGGGAGTCAGAAATTGTGGCAGGAGGATTGCTATTGAAGCATCCAAGACATATAACAAGCCAGGGCTGGCTTTGCCCACTAGGATCCACCTATAACAAAAATTTCAATATTGTGTGCACATTTTAAGTGCCAAATAAAAAATACAAAAGGAATCTAAAAATTAACTGCCTGTTTAAATCTAATAGAGAGTATAAGTAATTTTACACTATATTACCAAAAATATTAGGACACCTGCATTTACACGCACATGAACTGTAATGACATCCAGTCTTATGCCCCGTACACACGGTCGGATTTTCCGATGGAAAATGTCCGATCGGAGCGTGTTGTCGTAAATTCCGACCGTGTGTGGGCTCCATCGGACATTTTCCATCGGATTTTCCGACACACAAAGTTGGAGAGCAGGAGATAAAATTTTCCGACAGCAAAATCCGTTGTCGGAAATTTCGATCGTGTGTACACAAATCCGACGCACAAAGTGCCACGCATGTTCAGAATAAATAAAGAGATGAAAGCTATTGGCCACTGCCCCGTTTATAGTCCCGACGTACGTGTTTTACGTCACCGCGTTTAGAACGATCGGATTTTCCGACAACTTTGTGTGACCGTGTGTATGCAAGACAAGTTTGAGCCAACATCCGTCGGAAAAAATCCTAGGATTTTGTTGTCGGAATGTACGAACAAAGTCCGACCGTGTGTACGGGGCAATAGTCTGTAGGGATCAATATTGAGTTGGCCCACCCTTTACAGCTACAAAAGCTTCAACTCTTCTGGGAAGGCTGTCCACAAGGTTTAGGAGTGTGTCTATGGGAATGTTTGACCATTCTCCCAGAAGCGCATTTGTAAGGTCAGGCACTGATGTTGGACGAGAAGGCCTGGCTCACAATCTTCGCTCTAATTCATTCCAAAGGTGTTGAGGTCAGGACTCTATGCAGGCCAATCAAGTTCCTCCACCCCAAACTCTCTCATCCATGTCTTTATGGACCTTGCTTTGTGCACCGCAACAATCTGCTGATCCCGGGTGCAATGCTTTACAGGCGCCTGATAAAAAAAATAAAATAATAATAATAAATGCACATTCTTTACCTGCAAAAAGATGCATTTATTATTTATTTTTTTGGTAGAATCATACTTACCTAGCTGGATGCAGCATCGGTCCAATGCTGCACTTGTCCCCTGTTGGCTCTCACACTGAGAACCGAGCAATCAAACAACACCGATTGCTCGGTTCTCAGAGCTCCCTGATCAGAGAGCTGGTGACTGGCAGTCAGTGGCTCTGGGTTCTGCTCCCCCCACTTCATGCTCATTGGAGCGCTGGGCTGTGGAGGGGGTGGGAGCGGCCAGCTCGGGCTCTCAGTGGCTCGCTGAGAGGCTGAGCCAGGTGCCAATCCAGGCATGTGGGCAGATCCCGACCATTTGGTTGCAATCTTTTCCAAGCCTGGACAGGCTCTGTGACATCAGCAGATGGCAGACTTCAGCCCGCTGTCTGCTGAAAACGGGTCACAGGAGTGCAGAGCAAACTGCTCCCCTGTAATCCCCAGGAGAAGTACAGCAAAACATGCTCCTTTAACCACTTCCCGCCCCGCCTATAGCAGAATGACGGCCGGGCGGTGGTTCAGTTATCCTGACTGGGCGTCATATGACGTCCTGCAGGATAACAGCCGCAGCGCGCCCGTGGGGACGCGCATCGCGGCGGTGTAGCGGTGTGTCAATCTGACACACCGCTACAGCGATCTCGGTAAAGAGCCTCCAGCGCAGGCTTTTTACCACGTGATCAACCGCGTCCAATTACGGCTGTTCACGACGTAAACAGGAAGAGCCGCGATCAGCTTTTCCTCACTCGCGTCTAACAGACACGAGTAGAGGAGAGCCGATCGGTGGCTCTTCTGACGGGGGGGGTCTGCGCTGATTATCAGCGCAGCCCCCCCGGATGCCCACACTGGACCACCAGGGAAGCCGCCAGGACCACCAAGGAAGCGCCCAGCATGTGGATGGCCAGGTGCATCCCCCATGGCCATCCACATGTGAAAATTGATGCCAAATATATGTCAATCAGTACCCACAAATGGGCACTGACTGGCACCTCTGTGGCACAATAAAAAACAGTGATGCCTAGCAATGCCACCCATCAGTGTTATCAGTGCCACCCATCAGTGTCCATCAGTGCCCACCTATCAGTGCCATAGCTTAGCCACTTCTCCACCAAGACATATAGCCCAATGTATGAAGACTTGACTAACTGCCCATTGGTAACCAGGATCTTTGTTCTAAAAGATAAAATCTGGTGGCAACAGGAAGCTGCATTTTCTTTTGCTACAAACTTTATATGTTTTGGTAAGATAGTTCGGTGCCGGCTTTGTTAGTAGGAGACGGAAATTGTATACGCTTCTAAATAATAGAGATTTTCATATAAATTATAACATTAATAAGGGATCTATTCTTCCAGAACTAATCATTGCAACATCTCATCATTTCCAGAAGTTATATTAGGAAGCAGCACACAATATGTTGGCTTATTGTTCAAGTTTTAGTTTATATCTGTGCTGACTGCTTATTACAAATACATTAGGCTTATTATTTGCTGCACTAAAAAAAAAAAAAAAAGTTTATTCTACTGCTGATTCTTAGGAATTGTAAGAATCAGATAATACTGCACATGCATTATTCACAAGACCGTGCAAACCGGAACCATTTTATCTGCTTTGCAAAAGACAGAAGGTGTTTTTGATATTCAGTAAATAAATGTTTATGTTTGAGTCCTTTCTTTACTAAACTGTAACTTGAACAGAGATGGCTGCACAACAGCGTGGCACTGCCTGTACCGGTAGTGAGGATGCACACTCAGGGACATCTTTATAAAGCAGCAAATAAACATGCGCTACAATGAGAAATCACATTCAACTCCTTATTCTCCAAAATAATCCGTATACACCCACTAAAAGGACATAGTTTAACCACTTAACCTCCGGAAGATTTTCCTCCCTTCATGACCAGGCCATTTTTTGCGATACGACACTGCGCTACCCTGCAAATAGAGCTTTCTTTTGGTGGCATTTGATCACCAGTGTTTTTTTTTATTTTTTGCACTATAAACAAAAAAAGAATGACAATTCTGAAAAAAAAAACAAAAAAAAACAATGTTTTTTTACTTTCTGCTATAAAACATAACCAATATAAAAAGAACAACAAAATCAAATCAGAAATGTAGGCCAATATGTATTCCACTAAATATTTTTGGTAAAAAAAATATCCCAATAAGCGTATATTGATTGGTTTACGCGAACGTTATAGCGTCTACAAAATATGGGATATATACTGGAATTTTTTTTATATACTAGTAATTGCAATGATCAGCGGAGGACAATTGGACACTAACTGACACTGTGTGGGAACCAGTGACACGAATACAGTGATCAGTGCTAAAAACAAACACTGTCACGGTACTAATGACGCTGGCTGGGAAGGGGTTAAACATCTAGGGTGATCAAAGGGTTAAATGTGTGCCTAGCCAGTGTTTGAGTTTATTATGTGTGCTGCTTTTACTAGGGGAAGAGATGGATTCTAGTCCCTGCTTTGCAAGAACACAGAATCCATCCCTTCCCCCTGTCAGAATGGAACTCTGCTTTGTTTATATAGGCAGAGCTCCGTCCTGAGTCTCTGCCCGACGAGCGGCGGGTATCGAGTGCCGGCACCTGCAGATCGGCTTCTGCTTTGATTATTCACAGGAGAAGCAGCGCTGCCCCCTGCAGGCAGAAATGCCAAATCACATATATATATATATATATATATATATATATATATATATATATATATATATATATATATAGCACAACGGCCACCCTGTAGCAGTAAAATGGCTATAGGGCTGTCAGCAAGTGGCTAATAACCCCCTAAACTCAGCACACACATGCCACATTTCTTTTGCCCTCAATATCTGCTTCAATGACAGGGCCGCACGCAAGAGTAACACACACACATACAAACCTATGCACACTCATTTTAACATTAAACTCTTCAGTCACATATGCTTTTCTACATACAGCCCATCTTACAGAAGAACTTAGTATATAGTGTACTTGGAGCGCAGTAGTCAGGAATATGAAACGTAAATAGTGGAAAGCCTTATGTCTCGGTGGCCTGTAGGTAAGTGGACCAGGGAGACCATATTTTCTAAAAAAGGGGTTGTTTGTCATTTAGTATGCTCACTATTTTCTCGTTTAACATGATCCAATTTAGTTTGCGTTTCATCAATGCTATATCTACAATGGGGCTTTTCCAAGCTGATACAATGGCTATTTTGGCCGCTAAGAATATGTAGTGTATTAAAGTCGAAGTGTGTCTAGGGATATTGTCCACTGGTTTGTTTAGGAGGGCGATTGACGCGTCTTTAAAATTAACCATCGTTATCGATAGTATGAGTGAGTGAACCCTGATCCAGAAGCAACGAACCTTGGGACACGTCCACCATACACATGGAGTGGTGAACCCACCTGTCCACAACCCCTGAAGCAGAAGGCCAAGGCTCCTGGATAAATTTTGGTAGCTGCAGGGATTTCTAAGCCCCAGACTCCTGAGGCTGCTATACCAGGGCTCAGAATGGGAGATTGCCACGATCCAGGTCAGCGGGACGGGGGGGGGGGGGGGGGGGTGAGGAGGTGAGGTGGTGTTCCTGTGTAGGTTCACCTTACATATTAAAAATAACTTTTCTACTCTTTTTTAAGTAGAGATCATGTTGTGGTTGGAATACTATATACCTTGCCACACCTTTTTTTTAATGGACATTTTTTATGCACTTGCCTTGGGATAGTTTCCATGGATAGCCATCATTTTTTTTTTTTTTTTTGCTTTGTGACTTTTCAAATTTTGCCATTGTATTTGCATAGCTTGATTAGGTTATGGGGGGGTTTAGTGTTAGGGGGAGATCTTGACAACATTGTCAGGTTTATAGATGGGGTGGGTGTGAATGTGACAGTTTGACAAATTTGAAATTTTTTGTAGCAATAGTTTCATTACGTTTTCAACAAGAAATACAAGTTTTTGTCTGGTTCCAAAAAGTTGTAATGAATCTCGGAAATGACAGCATAGGTCAGTGAAGAAAGTTACACAAGTCCAATACCCCAGGGGTCAGTAAATAGGGTGTTGGAAGAGAAAATGGCAGGAGAAAACAGGACAAGGGCATGGGTTTAGCTACACGACAGTGTAGCTGTTATTTACCATGTTAGGAAATTAAAATTTTGCCATTTTTGATAAGTGTCTATATATGAATATCAGTATTTTTAAGGGTATATCAAGGGCAAGCCGCCTACCGGATTTACAGTCAATTGCCAAATGGGGGTATATTTTTCTGTATAAATATATATTTTTTTATCTATGTGTATTGTGTCCGAGGTACTGAGATAGTCCATTCCACCCCCCCCCCCTATTTTTGGGGGCTGTTCTGGGAACTGCCTCCTTGCCAAATCTTCTCAGTATTTTTAAGGGCAAATTTTGGTGGTGGTGTCATTTCTTCATGGTTTTGTTTCTGTGTAATATTCTGTGTTTTATTATTTATTGTTTTGACTATGTGCCACAGTCTTTCAAAACCATGAAAAGTAGTCATTTTGGAATACTGGCATACAGAAAGCACTCTCTACTCACCTGCCATCCCCATCGGTGACAACGGCGGGGCTGGAGAATAGAAGAAAAGAAGCACCTCTGTTGATATGCACGTTCAGGGCTTGGTGCGCCAATCTTGCTCGACTCTGCAACAGAATCTTAATTGAAATCAGCAAACAAGAACATAGAGGCCACAGATCACAGAAATACCTTGATTTGCATTCTACATTCACCTGGTGTCCTCATTAAAATGGCGAAGATCGAGTTTGACCCTCTCGCAGGGACTCCAGCACTGACAGAAGACTTAGTAATAGAATGAATAAGCATAGCACACTTTGAGAAAATCTAATTGCTGAAGAGAAGAGAATTCTGGGTATTATGGACATTACCTAGGCAGAGCAACTGGAAGAAAAACATTCTTATACAGTTCAGCCACTTTTGGGATTATTTGGGGATTCCCAGTATTATTTGTCTAAGGTTCTCAAGTTCTGTAGATTGCTTGTTTTAAAGCCAACTCTTGTCAATTAGTTTTCTCTAATCTTTGGTTAAATATTAAACCATTCCAGGTTTACAGTACAGTGTATGGGCATGTCAGAAAGAAAATCAGTTACGTTATAATACCAAAAGGTATATTTATAAAGCATTGAATGTGACTTTCACCAAACATTTACTGATAGATTTTCACCAGTTACAAATATTCACCCTCAGTGATTGTTTGGTAAATGCAAAGATATGTCTAGATTGTATTACACCCCAGCGAGAATTGCAAAATATCTTCCTACTTACCCAGCGTTGTGTTTTAGGAGCGGTTCTGATCAGGGCGATATGAAGCACATATGGTGGACATGCCCCAATGTTGAAAGGTTGTGGACTTGAGTGTGAGTTGCCTATCTTGGAGTTAACAAAACGAGAGCGAGTCTTGGCAACACATATTTTTATGGCTACCAAACAAACCATTGCAAAGGCATGGAAAATATCTCTGCTCTCTTTTGAGGAGGTGAAGCGACGGGTGCATGGTACATTGACGATTGAGAAGCTTATGGTGATACTTGAGCATGCTAGGGACAAATTTTGTAAAATTTACCAATCCTAGTTGGACCAGTTCCCAGCGAAGAGGCCGCTTTCCCGTTTTTTGGACCTATAGGAAATTGACGAGCCCACCGATGCTGGCCTTGGATTCCCTGGGGTGGGGCTTACTTTCTTGTTCACGATTCCTTTTTCCATGCTTTCCTACTCTTACTCTCCCTCTTGTTCTTTTCTTTCAGCCTCTCTTCTTTATTTCTTGTTTTTAGTCACTTACCACCGGATGCCAGTGTGCGGAGTCTGTCAATCGCTCTCTGGCCACATTTTTGGGGTACCATCTTTTTCTTTTTTTTGTTGTATATACATATACAGTGGGGCAAAAAAGTATTTAGTCAGCCACCAATTGTTCAAGTTCTCCCACTTAAAAAGATGAGAGAGGCCTGTAATTGTCATCATAGGTATACCTCAACTATGAGAGACAAAATGTGGAAACAAATCCAGACAATCACATGGTCTGATTTTTGAAAGAATTTATTTGCAAATTATGGTGGAAAATAAGTATTTTGTCAATACCAAAAGTTCATCTCAATACTTTGTTATATATCCTTTGTTGGCAATGACAGAGGTCAAACGTTTTCTGTAAGTCTTCACAAGGTTGTCACACACTGTTGCTGGTATGTTGGCCCATTCCTCCATGCAGATCTCCTCTAGAGCAGTGATGTTTTGGGGCTTTCGCTGGGCAACACGGACTTTCAACTCCCTCCAAAGGTTTTCTATGGGGTTGAGATCTGGAGACTGGCTAGGCCACTCCAGGACCTTGAAATGTTTCTTACGAAGCCACTCCTTCGTTGCCCGGGCGGTGTGTTTGGGTTCATTGTCATGCTGAAAGACCCAGCCCCGTTTCATCTTCAATGCCCTTGCTGATGGGAGGAGGTTTGCACTCAAAATCTCACGATACATGGCCCCATTTATTCTTTCATGCACATGGATCAGTTGTCCAGTTCCCTTTGCAGAGAAACAGCCCCAAAGCATGATGTTGCCACCCCCATGCTTCACAGTAGGTATGGTGTTCTTTGGTTGCAACTCAGCATTCTCTCTCCTCCAAACACGACGAGTTGTGTTTCGACCAAACAGTTCTACTTTGGTTTCATCTGACCATATGACATTCTCCAAATCCTCTTCTGGATCATCCAAATGCTCTCTAGCAAACCTCAGGTGGGCCTGGACATGTACTGGCTTAAGCAGGGGGACACGTCTGGCACTGCAGGATCTGAGTCCCTGGTGGTGTAGTGTGTTACTGATGGTAGCCTTTTTTACGTTGGTCCCAGCTCTCTGAAGGTCATTCACTAGGTCCCCCGTGGGGTTCTGGGATTTTTGCTCACTGTTCTTGTGATCATTTTGACCCCACGGGGTGAGATCTTGCGTGGAGCCCCAGATCGAGGGAGATTATCAGTGGTCTTGTATGTCTTCCATTTTCTAATTACTGCTCCCACAGTTGATTTCTTCACACCAAGCTGCTTGCCTATTGCAGATTCAGTCTTCCCAGCCTGGTGCAGGTCTACAATTTTGTTTCTGGTGTCATTCGACAGCTCTTTGGTCTTCACCATAGTGGAGTTTGGAGTGTGACTGTTTGAGGTTGTGGACAGGTGTCTTTTAGGCTGGATTCACACTGGTGCGACACGACAGCCGTCCTACTTTGGATCTGACTTTGCCCTGTGACATGAAGCTGGCATGCATCCGACTTTCAATGAACGGGGATCCGACGTGGATCCCCGCCAATGCCCGGCACTGTGTTTGGTTTGTATCTTGAGGGGGAACTCCGCGCCAAATTTTAAATAAAAACTGGCACGGGTTCCCCCCTCCAAGAGCATACCAGGCCCTTGGGTCTGGTATGGACCTTAAGGGGAAGCCCCCTACGCCGAAAAAACGTTGTGGGGGTCGTCCCCAATCCATACCAGACCCTTATCCGAGCACGCAGCCCGGCCGGTCAGGAATGGGGGTGGGGACGGGCGAGCGCCCCCCCTCCTGAACCGTACCAGGCCGCATGCCCTCAACATTGGGGGTGGGTGCTTTGGGGCAGGGGGGCCCCCATGTTGATGAGGACAAGGGCCTCTTCCCGACAACCCTGGCCGTTGGTTGTCGGGGTCTGCGGGCGAGGGGCTTATCGGAATCTGGGAGCCCCCTTTAATAAGGTGGCCCCCAGATCCCGGCCCCCACCCTATGTGAATGAGTATGGGGTATATCGTACCCCTACCCATTCACCTAGGGAAAAAAGTGTCAATAAAAAAGCACAGTACACAGGTTTTCAAAGTAATTTATTAGGCCGCTCCGGGGTCTTCTTCCGACTCCGGGGGTCTCTCCGGCGTCTTATCCCGGTGTCTGGATCTTCTGCCGGCTCCTCCGCTATCTTCTGCCGCACTTTTGCTAGCGGTGGCCCGGACTTCTGGATCGTCTTCTTCCCTCTTCTCTTCCAGAGACGTTGACACGACGCTCCCTCCAGCTGTAATGCTGTCTGTGCACTCTGCTATGACTTATATAGGCGGTGATCCTGCCCCACTATGACATCACAGTCCCGGGGCATGCTGGGACTGTGCCGTCATAAGGGGGCATGGTCATCGGGTGATGTTGACCACGCCCCCTTATGACGGCACAGTCCCAGCATGCCCCAGGACTGTGACCTCATTAGGGGGCGGGGTCACCGCCTATATAAGTCCATTGCGGAGCGCTCAGAGAGCATTCCAGCTGGAGAGAGCGTCGTGTCAACATCTCTGGAAGAGAAAAGGGAAGAAGACAAGAAGGCAGAAGTCCGGGCCACCGCTATCAAAAGAGCCGCAGAAGATAGCGGAGGAGTCGGCAGAAGATCAGGACACCGTGAGGAGATGCCGGAGAGACCACGGAAGTCGGAAGAAGACCCCGGAGCTGCCTAATAAATTACTTTAAAAACCTGTGTACTGTGTTTTTTCATTGACACTTTTTTCCCTAGGTAAAAGGGTAGGGGGGCCGGGATCTGGGGGCCCCCTTATTAAAGGGGGCTCCCGGATTCCGATAAGCCCCCGCCCACAGACCCCGACAACCAACGGCCAGGGTTGTCGGGAAGAGGCCCTTGTCCTCATTAACATGGGGACAAGGTGCTTTTGGGTGGGGGGGCCGCAGGGCGCCCCCTGCTCCAAAGCACCCACCCCCCATGTTGAGGGCATGCGGCCTGGTATGGTTCAGGAGGGGGGGCGCTCGCTCGTCCCCACCCCCATTCCTGACCGGCCGGGCTGCGTGCTCGGATAAGGGTCTGGTATGGATTGGGGGGGACCCCCATGCCGTTTTTTCAGCGTTGGGGGTTCCCCTTAAGGTCCATACCAGACCCAAGGGCCTGGTATGCTCTTGGAGGGGGAACCCATGACGTTTTTTTTTAATTTGGCGCGGAGTTCCCCCTTAAGATCATCTGAGCACAAGTCGCATGCAGAAGTCGATCCGACTTTGATCCGATTTCATTGATAGTCAATGGGCTGAAGTAGGATCAAAGTCGGATCAAAGTAGTACAGGGAGCATTTCTAAAGTCGGAGCGACTTGTGTCGGACCAGTTAGGATGGCTCCCATAGGGAAACATTGAATTTCACATGTCATGAGCTCCCAATGTCGGAGCATTGTCGGACCAGTGTGAATCTGGCCATATACTGATAACAAGTTCAAACAAGTGCCAATAATACAGGTAATGAGTGGAGGACAGAGAAGCCTCTTAAAGAAGAAGATACAGGTCTGTGAGAGCCAGAAATCTTCCTTGTTTGTAGGTGACTAAATACTTATTTTCCACCATAATTTGCAAATAAATTTTTCCAAAAATCAGACAATGTGGTGGTCTGGATTTGTTTCCACATTTTGTCTCTCATAGTTGAGGTATACCTATGATGACAATTACAGGCCTCTCTCATCTTTTTAAGTGGGAGAACTTGCACAATTGGTGGCTGACTAAATACTTTTTTGCCCCACTGTGTATATATATATATATATATACATACACACACACACAGTATCTCACAAAATTTGAGTACACCCCTCACATTTTTGTAATTATTTTATCATATCTACATATGCTACAATGTAAAGTAGTGAGTGTACAGCTTGTATAACAGTGTAAATTTGCTGTCCCCTCAAAATAACTCAACACACAGCCATTAATGTTTAAACCACTGGCAACAAAAGTGAGTACACCCCTAAGTGAAAATGTCCAAATTGGGCCCAAATTGTCAATATTTTGTGTGGCCATTATTTTCCAGCACTACCTTAACCCTCTTGGGCATGGAGTTCACCAGAGCTTCACAGGTTGCCACTGGAGTCCTCTTCCACTCCTCCATGACAACATCATGGAGCTGGTGGATGTTAGAGACCTTGCGCTCCTCCACCTTCCATTTGAGGATGCCCCACAGATGCTCAATAGGGTTTGGAGACATGCTTGGCCAGTCCATCACCTTCACCCTCAGCTTCTTTAGCAAGGCATTGGTCATCCTGGAGGTGTGTTTGGGGTCGTGATCATGTTGGAATACTGCCCTGCGGCCCAGTCTCCCAAGGTAGGGGATCATGCTCTGCTTCAGTATGTCACAGTACATGTTGGCATTCATGGTTCCCTCAATGAACTGTAGCTCCCCAGTTCCGGCAGCACTCATGCAGCCCCAGACCATGACACTCCCACCACCATGCTTGACTGTAGGCAAGACACACTTGTCTTTGTACTCCTCACCTGGTTGCCGCCACACACGCTTGACACCATCTAAACCAAATAAGTTTATCTTGGTCTCATCAGACCACAGGACATGGTTTCAGAAATCCATGTCCTTAGTCTGCTTGTCTTCAGCAAACTGTTTGCGGACTTTGTTGTGCATCATCTTTAGAAGAGGCTTCCTTCTGGGACGACAGCCAGAAGATTTGATGTAGTGTGCGGCGTATGGTCTGAGCACTGACAGGCTGACCCCCGCCCCTTCAACCTCTGCAGCAATGCTGGCAGCACTCATACGCCTATTTCGCAAAGACAACCCCTGGATATGACGCTGAGCACGTGCACTCAACATCTTTGGTGGACCATGGCGAGACATGTTCTGAGTGGAACCTGTCCTGTTAAAATGAGGTAGGAGAATAACAGTACTGACTGCTGTGCAATGAACTCTGGTATGCAAGTTTCTTTATTTCATTCTTCTAGCTATCAAGAATGAACACTCCTGGCCCGACTCGTGTCTACACGCCAGAGTGTTCCTTACAGGAAATTCATTATACATATAACTCTATCACATTACGTCACAAGCACACAGATGATACATTTCCTTTACAAAATATTCTGACCCTTCACCTACTTCTACTAATGCAAGCAGCTTACCAAAGCATATAGTTTCACAAGTATTGCACAAGCCTTGCCTCTGCGGTTACTTCCTTAATCAACTGACTGGCCTTTGACACATCCTGGACAGGAAAAGTGTGCTAGGCTAGGCACAGATCGTTTTGCTAAAAGGGGGAAGTGTTCATTTGCCAATCCACAGCCTGTCACGTACAAAATGTTCTTAGCATAGTAAATAGCTTTTTAGCTGGGATTCTAAATCAGCCCTACTATACACATAATCATGGCCCTATAATCTGATCCCCATTCCTACTTCATTCCCCCCTTTGATCATAATCATAGCGATTAATATGAGCGAGATTAAGCATCACTTAAATATCATACAAGTCTGCTTTCTAATGGATCAGAGCTCAATGTGACTGAAAAAAATTTTTTTTTTAGTCTTGGGGGGTTAATGGCTGGTATTTCCACATAGCCATAATATGGGTCGCAGCCTTTCTTTCTACGGTGGCCTCAATGAAACTCTGGATCATTCTAGTCCCAAGGGGAATCAGACAGGGCAGCAGCAGACATGCTATGAGTATTATTACAACGATCCCCAATATAGCCTTTACCCCATATACACTGGGAAAACCCCAATCTCCGAACCAGCTACCAGCATTGAAACCATCCCATGTTTGGACTGGCACATGAGCTAATTTTTTCATTCTACCAGTGATTTCCTCAACTACTTTTCCTGTGTTGTCCACTTCTAAACAACAATTACTCAGATTAAATTTTCCACAGACACCACCCTCAGTAGCTAACAGATAGTCCAAGGCAAGTCTATTCTGATACACATGAGCACGTAAATTAGTTCCTTGTTTAGCAAGCAAATTTAAGGCAGCAGCAGTTTCGTTAGTAATTATTTCTAATACAGCCCGTAACCTTATAATTCGATTAAGCATATAAATTGGTGTTCTATAACCGTAACTTCCATCCTCGGCCCAGGTGGCTGGACCATAATACTGGACAATACGTTCTGGGGGCCATTCATTATCTTTCCAGTTTCCTATCTTCAGACTAGATGACCTCCGCTTCCTCTTTGAACCTATGTACACAGGGACTCCCAGTTCTTCCCTATTTCCCAGTGGAAGAAGGAAAAATGAGGGTTTTAATGTACCTAAGACACAGGCTCCTGACCAGTCTTGGGGGAGCTCTGAATAGGCTTTATTCCCACAAATCCAGTACAAGTTTTCTGGGGCCTTCCAGTTAGATTCTTTGGTGAGATTTTCCCATAGCCCTTTTAGATGAGTAAAATTGGTAAAGGGGTGTGGGTCAGGCACGGGTACGTTTGTATCACTCCACCAGGATGTACTTTTTGAAGTGTTATTATAAAACTGTTGTCCTAAACAGGCCATTTCTCCTACATGTGTTTTATACTGGGGACCCGATCTGGCTATACAATATTTCCCAATTATTGACGTTTTCAGGTGCCATTCTGACCTTATTCGCTCAGGGGGCTGCTCAGAGGTGGCACTGAATGGCACATCATAATCTTTTTCCCTGGCTTCCCAAGGCCATTGATCTCCCATGTTGGTTCCTCCACACACATAGCAATCTGTGACTTGTAAATTGTCAGCCACACTTTCTGCTAATTCTATGAACAGGTTCTTTGTGCTAGGGGGCACTTCCATACCAGTGGCTAGCTCTTCATATAAAGAATGAAATAACTGATGATTAACACTCTTTGTTAGTTCAGTTTCTAGTGAGACATACACAATTGTACCGGGGTCTGATCCTTTACCATAAATATGAACTCCAAACTTATTTCCCCATTGTGCTAAAAACTGGACAGGGTTATGTATGGTGAAATTCACAGGGGTGCAACTTCCCACTGTGCAACTGGATGAACCAGCTAAAGATTGTAGAATGGCATCCTGATTTTTCATTCCCCATGTTCCCCAGGCAGCACACCTCCAGTTGGGGCAGTAATTCCATTCCTCTCCTGCACAGCTAGGTCCCAGTTTCCCTGAACAGATGTACCTATCATTTCTCAAATACTCTCTCTCCCATTCCAATCCCCCACACCCTCCCCTTGGGAAGTGGTTGAGGTTGATGGCAGCACACACATCAAAGATTAGGCTTGCTGCAGTGCTGGGGTCAGTGATCAATGTTCGGTTTATCAGCCTACCGGTGGAACTAAAGCTCCGAACGGTTAGCCAGGTTTTATAGGGTGCATAAGTAGGGTCATAACAGGTTATCTGATTTTCAAAGGAGCACATTGAATAGGTAGTCCCATTATGTATGCAAGTACCAGTCTCTGTGCCCTTGCATTGATAATGGGAGTGCCACAGTAACATCTTGGTAGTTACGGATCCGACTCTGGTAGTCTTTATACAAGGGTCACATGAGATACTCTCCCCCCCTGTTAACCTGGTCAGTATCACTATTATGACTATCAACAGTCTCATTATAACGATTTTAGTAAACATTACACCGATGAACATCCTCAGGCTTCAGCTTGTGCGTAGACCACCCAGCGTCCGGGCTGTGGTTGGAGCAGAGCTTAGTAGATATCCTTTATCTTCCGCCGTGCGTTGAGCCAGCAGCTTCCAGGGGTGTGCTGGCCGCAGGGCTGCAGTCTTTCTATCTTCTGCCGTGCGTAAATTCAGCAGCTTCCAGGGGTGTGCTGAACACAGGGCTGGAGTTCTTCCTTCTGATTTCTCTGGTCAATCTCAGTCTCAAAGGATCTTGGGGGTCTACTGTACTGTGCCAGGAGTCTGTGAGGTCAGCAGCTCGCTTTACCCTGGAGTGGTGTATCCAGGGTGTCACCTCGGTTACCTTAATGGCTGTTGGGGTAGATAGCAGAACAATATAAGGACCTCTCCATTTTGGCCCTAGTGGGGTTATGTTCCACTCCTTTACCCTCACTGTGTCTCCTGGTTTGAAGGGGTGTACTGGGTTCGACAAGCTTATGGGAAGTTTTTCTTGAACCCATTTCCCTATGTCCTGCATACTTTCCCCAAGTTTCTGTATCAGTTCACGGTTAACTACCCCTCCTATCTGATGCAAGTCTCCTCTTATCCCTCTAATGATGGGTGGGGGCCTACCATACAGTACCTCAAAAAGGGGACAGATTTGTCCTCTTTGTTGGGGCACTCTGAATTCTCAGTAAGACAATGGGCAACATCAAGGTCCACTCCATTTGGGTTTCCTGACAGAGCTTAGCCAGTTGTGACTTGAGTGTGCGGTTCATCCATTCAACTTTTCCAGAGCTTTGGGGCCTATATGCGGTATGTGGTTTCCAAGTAATCTTAGGTGCCGTTGCTAATTCCTGGAGACACTTGTGGACAAAGTCAGGGCCATTGTCTGGGCCTATATCTGGGGATAAACATCTTTTACAAAACTGCTTCCGTCAGTAAAGTACTCAACGTTTGGATTTTCCAAGGGGCTGTCTTTCAAGTCTGGTCGGCTTACATATCCAATACCCGGAGACTGTCATGAGTTAGGGGTTCTTGTGAAGTGGGGAGCAGAGTGGCTGGGTTCAAAGGGTTTACAGTCTCTAAGTGGATACGAGGATTTTCACACAGCATAGCTTGATATTTAACCATTCGACTGGTCGTGAACCAGTGATTTCCCTTGTAATCCATTAATGCCTGTACCTGGTGAGGGACTCGGATATAAGTCTCCTGACCTAATGACAACTGGTCAGCTTCGACCACAAGGAGGGCTGTTACTGCGATGGCCCTCTGCAGGATGGCCATCTCTGAGCTACAGTGTCCAGTTGTTTTAAAAGGTATGCTACAGGGCGCTGCCAAGACCCAGAGTATTGTGCCAGGACTCCTACTACTATTCCTTGTTTTTTTCACTGACATACAAATAGAAGACTTTTTGGCTATCTGGCAAGCCTAGCGCAAGAGTCTGCATTAGGGAGACCTTAATGTCTTAATGCTCTGTTTTGCTGTTCTCCCCATTGGAAGGGTTCCTTTTCTCCCCCCTTTGTGGATTCATAGAGGGGTCTGGCTTTTATGGCAAAGTCCGGTATCCAGATTCAGCAGAATCCTGCCACCCCCAGGAATTCACGTACTTGCCGTCTGGTAGTCAGGGTGGGAATCTGACAAACAGCTTCTTTCCTGCCTTCTCCCAATTGTCTCTGTCCTTGTGATACTCTGAATCCCAGGTACTTTACAGTCTCTTGTCAAAATTGCACCTTTCTCCGGGACACCTTATAACCTGCCTCCCACAGTAATTGTAACAGTTCATTAGTGACCGCTGGGTGCATGGTCATTACAGCCTGATTGACCGCTCGGAGGTCTTGAACAGGATGACAGTGAGCTGTTTCAGGTTTCTGCACTGGGAGTAGAGGTGTATTCCAGGGAGACTGACAGGGTTTTAGAATTCCATAGTGTAGGAATTTGTTTAAGTACTTTTGTTTTCCTACTAGGGCTTTTAGAGGGACTGGGTACTGTTTCAGGCTGACTGGAGTGGCTCCTGATTTTAATTCAATAAGGATTGAGGGAACGTGTGTGGTTAATCCTGGTAGGTTGTCTTCTGCCCACAGTCCCGGGATGTCTTGCAGTATGCGGGCTTCAAAGGGATGCGGGGCAAGGGTCCGGCTATTTGCATCAGGATCTCTCGGAGTGGAAGTGGACACTTGATTAGGGAGCCCATGGACTACTACTGAGTTCCCTATTTCTGTCCTGCCTATACCCAGAGTGCTACGGTCAGGAGTATATTTACTGAGATTTAGCATTGACAAACTTGCTGAATCTGATGTAGGTGAACAACTACTTGAGTTCCCTTGTTTACTGGACGGGGCATTTGGACATGGCTCTAACCTGTCTCTATCTGAGGTCCTTTCCTCTACATACGGGGGAGGCAGATCTGTCTCTTCGGGTTGAGAATATATGTCTTTTGTTTGTTTTTTTTGTCAGTGGCACTACTCTTGTCCTAACTATAATTCTATACTGTTCCTCTTTCTGTGGCTTCTATCCACTGCAGGTCTTTATCTCCCATTTGTCCAAAGGATGCACAATCATCCAGACGGACGTTTTCTCCTAGCTGACTGACTGACTGACTGACTGACTGACTGACTGAGGATTTATCCGAGAGACGCACAATCATCTGGACGGATATTCCTCCTGACTGGCTGGCTGAGGATTTATCCGAAAGACGCACAATCATCTGGACGGATATTCCTCCTGACTGGCTGGCTGAGGATTTATTCGAGGGATGCACAATCACCCGAACGAACAGTCCTCCTGGAAGGTGCGTCTTGGTCATGTTTCTGTAAGTCTGACATAATATTCTCAAATAATCAGTCAATGGTCTCTAAGTCAAGGGTTCCCTGTGGGGGCCACCGCGCTCCATAGCAGGGCCAATCTTTCTCACACAATGTTATAAATTTCTCAGGGCTAAGTTTTTAAATTACAGTTCTTAGAAAATCCCTTCTTAAAGTTGGAGATCATGGTTTGTAAGGGAGATTCAACACTATGTTTCCCACCCATTCTTATAACCTAACAGACACCAAGACAGACACAGAGGGTAGGGTAAATGATGAGAATTCAGTAAGGGGTCTGAATCCTCGACACAGGTAGGGACAATAGACAACGCTTCCCTCGGTCAGTGGCCTGGACGCGGTCTCCCGGCCAGAAAACGCACTTAAAAGAGGACACGGTCACTTCACCACAAAGTGATGTCTCATACACACATCAATCATACCAGACATTCCCACCCAAAAATTACTGACTGACTGAGGATTCGTCCTAAAGATGCACAATCATCTAAATGGACGTCTCCCTCGGAAGGTGATCAGGCTTCCCTTCTCTCGATCCGTCGAGAGGCTGGCTGGCTGTCTTAACTGTTATCCAAAAAACAAAAGTAAAAAGGCTCTCACCTGTTCCCGTTGGAGCTCCAGCTATCTACTTCTTGGATTCCCAGGTCCTTTTGACGCTACGAAGGTCGTCCACAGCAGGCCACCAAATGGGACACAGCGCAGTCTCCTAGATAACAGTTCTAGAAGGCGCCTTTTGAGACTACGATATAACCCACAGGGCTGGCCTCTCGGACCATTCCTTGTAGGTCTGGTGGAAAACAGTGCCACCTGCCTCAACAGGTCACACCGATATTCCCCCCTTACGGCCAATGCACCAAATGAGGTAGGAGAATAACAGTACTGACTGCTGTGCAATGAACTCTGGTATGCAAGTTTCTTTATTTCATTCTTCTAGCTATCAAGAATGAACACTCCTGGCCCGACTCGTGTCTACACGCCAGAGTGTTCCTTACAGGAAATTCATTATACATATAACTCTATCACATTACGTCACAAGCACACAGATGATACATTTCCTTTACAAAATATTCTGACCCTTCACCTACTTCTACTAATGCAAGCAGCTTACCAAAGCATATAGTTTCACAAGTATTGCACAAGCCTTGCCTCTGCGGTTACTTCCTTAATCAACTGACTGGCCTTTGACACATCCTGGACAGGAAAAGTGTGCTAGGCTAGGCACAGATCGTTTTGCTAAAAGGGGGAAGTGTTCATTTGCCAATCCACAGCCTGTCACGTACAAAATGTTCTTAGCATAGTAAATAGCTTTTTAGCTGGGATTCTAAATCAGCCCTACTATACACATAATCATGGCCCTATAATCTGATCCCCATTCCTACTTCAAAACCACTGTATGGTCTTGACCACCGTGCTGCAGCTCAGTTTCAGGGTCTTGGCAATCTTCTTCTTATAGCCTAGGCCATCTTTATGTAGAGCAACAATTTTTTTTTTCATTTTTAATGGCTGTGTGTTGTTATTTTGAGCTTCAGCAAATATACAGTTATACAAGCTGTACACTCACTACATTGTAGCAAAGTGTCATTTCTTCAGTGTTGTCACATGAAAAGATATAATAAAATATTTACAAAAATGTGAGGGGTGTACTCACTTTTGTGAGATACTGTATATATATTTTCTTTATTTTTAGGTCCTTAAGAGGACCCCTGGACTTTATTTTTATATAACAACATAGGTCAATCTCAGGTATTGCATGGTATTTGTTTAAATGATGATTCCTGTAATACTGCTTGCTTAGCGTACTTTCTAGACTTTGACCGTTGGGAGTTACAAGGTTTGTCATCTTCCTACAGAGCGTTAAGATAACGGGGCATCTTGACCTGGTTACCTTTTGTCTATGTTTGTAGTTTATTAGCTATACCATATAAAAGGCCTACTTATTTGTGGTATATATGTTATCAATCTCAATTCACTTTCCACCACTGACCTTGGCGTCTGTTCACTGTTTTGTGAGTTTGGCTTTATTCAATAAAAATATTGTGAAAGAATGTTTAGTAAATGTCAGATTCACTGATTTATAAATATGCCCGTTTTATTATCTCCCTTATTTAGCACCCTTACTTTGGTTATTGACATATAGCAGTATCAACCACTTACGGACCGCCGAACGCCAATATATGTACTAACTTTGAAGAGGAATATCATCATTATTGCAGAGCTGCCATAACCCCGGTATCCTCTTCTTAAATGACAATTTATTTATTTTTTATTGCATTTTAGTGTGAATATGAGATCTGAGGTCTTTTTGACCCCACATCTCATATTTAAGAGGTCCTGTTATGCTTTTTTTATATTACAAGGGATGTTTACATTCCTTGTAATAGGAATAAAAGTGACAATTTTTATATTTTTTAAAAGTGTAAAAATAAAAGGTAAAATAAATAAGAAAAAAAAGATTTTTTCAACACGCCCCGTCCTGCCGAGCTCGCGTGCAGAAGCGAATGCATACGCGAGTAGCGCCCGCATATAAAAACTGTGTTCAAACCACACATGTGAGGTATCACTGCAATCGGTAGAGCGAGACCAATAATTCTAGCCCCAGACCTCCTCTGTAACTCAAAACATGCAACCTGTAGAATTCTTTAAACGTCGCCTATGGAGATTTTTAAGGGTAAAAGTTTGTCACCATTCCACGAGCGGGTGCAATTTTGAAGTGTGACATGTTGGGTATCAATTTATTCGGCGTAACATTATCTTTCACAAGATAAAAAAAATTGGGCTAACTTTACTGTTGTCTTATTTTTTAATTAAAAAGAGTGTATTTTTTCCAAAAAAAGTAAGACCGCTACGCAAATACGGTGTGACAGAAAGTATTACAACGACCGCCATTTCATTTTCTAGGGTGTTAGAACTCCAAACATTATACATTTTTTTTTCTAAGTAATTTTCTAGCAAAAAAAAAATGTTTTTAACTTGTAAACAACAATCTCAAAAATAGGCTAGGTCCTTAAGTGGTTAAACACAAAAGCAAATATAGACCCAAAATAAATAAATACCCAAAAACATATGTAATATTTTGCACCTTACCAATTCTTAGATGTGGTGGCAGCAACAGTTAATTTTTTTTAGGGCTTTTTTCCTTTTTTTCCTTGTGATCCTGCCAGAAACACACTTCTTGTCCTAGGGTATCTGCATTTTGGATAAAGCAGACACTTTTGGAAAGCATCATTGTTAGTCTGGGGGAAGAGTAATGTTAGATTAGCATATTTAGAGGAACTTGACTAACAAATTGAAGCTGAACTCCAGCTACAGCAACAGTTGTTTCCTTTTAGGATAAAGGTTTTACGTGTTTATATGTACAGCACATGTTGATCCTGCCAGAAAGAGTGTTGTCTTACGTACTGTGCCCTGGTCCTTAGGGCTTCAGGCTACACCCTCTTCCTCTTCCCCACCCCCATGCTATGTGACTTCCTGTTCCAGGGTGACTTTGCTGCTTCTCCATAGACACAGTACGTTGAGTGAGTGTTGTCACCCTAGGACAGGAAGTGTGTTTGGATACACATAAAAGGTACAAGCACACTGGGGCTCTTGTAAACGCTTTTGCCTGGCAGGAGAAGAGCAGCTGAAACACATGCCTAATAGGCATGTGCAATTCGTTTCGTTCCGAATTAGTTTTTTAACGAATTTCGACAAATTCGTTAATTCGGGAATATCCGAATTAACGAAAACTTGTTTAACAAATTTTTTCCGAATATTCGTAAATTCGATAAAATTGGACATTCGTAAATTCGGACATTCGTACATTAGTAAATTAGTGAATTCGTAAATTCGAAAATTCAGAAATCTGAAATAATAGTTAACTAATAATAACTTAATTATTAGTAATTACTAGTAACTTTTAAATGATAGGTATTGTCATTTCCTTTAAAATTTGGCTGTTAGTGAACTTAACACATACAAATTTATCCAAAGTTATGAATGATCCGAAAAAATGGAATGGAACGTAATGAATTAATAATAATAAATAACAATAATAATAATAACAACGTTTTATTATTATTATTTATTATTAATTTGTTCCGTTCCATTTGTTTAGATGCAGCATTCGTTTTGGATAATTCGTAACTTTGGATAAATTCGTATTTATTACGTTCACTGACAGTCAAATTTGAAAGGAAATTACAATACCTGTAATTTAATAGTTACTATTTCAGATTTTTGAATTTTCGGGTTTTTGGATTTTCAAACTACAAATTTCTGAATTTTCTAATTTACAAATGTACGATTTTACGAATGTACGAATTTACAAATGAACAAATGTAAAGATGTACGAATGTTCGAATTTACGAATGTACGAACGCATTTACGAATTTACGAATGAACGAATTTACGAATTGCGATCAAAACGAATGACCCGAAAAACGAAAAAAAAAATAAACGAATGAAACGAAAACGAAAATGAACAAATTTTTTGGCTGTGCACATGTGTAATGCCTAATGCGCTTGGGCATGTCAACCACATGGGCATTTATTCATCTCATTGGCCAGAATATTATTTTACTCTGGCCATTGAAATGAAAACACACTCAAGCGCTAAACGTGTTTAGGCATTTTTTCAGCCTAAACACGCCTCCCTGGAATGCACAAGTGATGTTTTTTTTCTGCCTTTAAACATCTATGTGTCACGTAGGCCATCATAGAGGGGCATTAAGAGGCAGAAAAAAAAATGTCTAAAACTGTTATCTTTGAGCTGCAGTGTGCATGAGACCTAAGTGGTACAGAAATAAAAACACCTTTTTCTTAAGTAGAGAAAACTGTCCAGTAAAGTTGGACATTAACCATTTGACCTCTAGAAGATTTACCCTCCCCCCTTCATGACCAGGCCATTTTTTTGTGATACGGCACTGCGTTACTTTAACTGACAATTCCCCGTGCCCAAATAACATTTTTGCCATTTTTTCCCCACAAAAAGAGCTTTCTTTTGGTGGTATTTGATCACCTCTGCGGTTTTTATTTTTTCGCTATAAACAAAAAAAGCCTGGCAATTTAAAAAAAAAAAAAACAATAATTTTTTACTTTCTGCTAGAAAAAAAAAACAATAAAAAAAATGTAAAAAAAAAAAAAAAATCTAATTTCCAATATGTATTCTTCTACATATTTTTGGTAAAAAAAATCCCAATATGCGTATATTGATTGGTTTGCGCAAATGTTATAGCGTCTACAAACTATGGGATCTTTTTTTATTTATTTTTTTACTAGTAATGGTGGCGATCAGTGACCTATACCGGGACTGCGATATTGCGGCGGACAAATCCGACATATGACACTTTTTGGGGACCAGTGACACCCATACAGTGATCAGTGCTAAAAAAAATAGGATTTTTTAAAACAGCTTACCTGTAAAATCCTTTTCTTTCGAAGGACATCACGGGACACAGAGCCTCAGTAATTACTGATGGGTTATATAGGTATCACTGGTGATTGGACACTGGCACACCCTATCAGGAAGTTCAACCCCCTATATAATCCCTCCCCCTTGCAGGGATACCTCAGTTTTGTAGCCAAGCAATATAGTGTATTAGAAGAGGGGCGGGACCTCTGTGTCCCGTGATGTCCTTCGAAAGAAAAGGATTTTACAGATAAGCTGTTTTAAAAAATCCTATTTTCTTTCTCGAACATCACGGGACACAGAGCCTCAGTAATTACTGATGGGATGTCCCAGAGCAATGCTACCTGAGGGGGGGAACCACGACCAAGTAGGGTGCAATCAGACCTGAGGACCCTGTACCGCTGCCTGCAGCACACTACGCCCAAAGGCGATATCCTCATGCCTTCCCACATTCACCTGATAGAATCTGGTGAATGTATGAACTGAAGACCAGGTTGCGGCCTTGCAGATTTGAGCCATAGAGGCCCGGTGATGCACTGCCCAAGAAGCACCAATAGCCCTTGTGGAATGTGCCCTGATCTGAAACGGGGGAACCTTCTGTTTCAAACCGTAAGCTTGAATGATCAACTGTCGAATCCATTTAGAAATGGTAGCTTTTGACGCTGCCTGTCCTCTATTGGGACCCTCTGGCAGCACAAACAAAACATCCGTCTTGCGGATCTGAACAGTTGCCCCTAGATAGGCCTTAACTGCTCTTACTACATCCAACGAATGTAGAAATCTCTCTTCCGGAGAACAGGGATCTGGAAAAAAGGAAGGTAAAACAATGTCTTAGTTTAAATGAAAATCAGAAACCACCTTCGGTAAAAAACTAGGATGAGGGCGTAGTACCACTCTATCCTTGTGTATAATCAAATAAGGCTCCTTATAGGAAAGAGCTGCTAATTCTGATACTCTTCTAGCAGAAGAGATGGCCACCAGAAAAATTAACTTCCTTGTCAACAAGACCAAAGGAATCTGACTTATTGGTTCAAAAGGCTGTTTCTGTAACACAGCCAGGACCAAGTTCAAGTCCCAGGGGTTTAGGGGCGCTTTAACCGGAGGATTAAGACGCATCACCCCCTGCATAAAATTTCGGACCAAAGAATGCGAAGCAAGTGGCCGCTGAAATAATACTGATAAAGCAGAGACCTGGCCCTTGATGGTACTCAAGGCCAGCTTCATCTCTAATCCTAATTGTAGAAAGTCAAGGATTCTACCTATGACATATTTCCTGGGATGCCAACCTCTGGATTCACACCAGGTTATATAAGCTTTCCAGACTCTATGATAAATCATCCTGGAAGCTGGCTTCCTTGCATTAATCAAGGTAGATATGACAGGACCTGAGAGCCCACGACTCTTCAGAAAGTGGGTCTCAATAGCCAAACCGTCAAATTTAGCGTTTGTAAGGCAGGATGGAACACTGGACCTTGAGATAACAGGTCTGGGCGTACTGGTAGGGTCCACGGGGGACCTACCGTCATCCTTACTATTTCTGCATACCAAGTCCTTCTGGGCCAAGCGGGGGCCACCAGAAGTACCGACTTCCTTTCCTGCCTGATCCTGCGAAGGAGTCGTGGTAATAGCAGAATAGGCGGGAATGCGTAAATCAGTGAGAACCGATGCCACGGAATCACCAACACATCCGTCCCGCATGCAAGAGGATCTTTTGTCCTTGCCACAAATCTGTCTATCTTTTTGTTGAATCGGGATGCAAAGAGATCTACATCTGGAACCCCCCATCTTTGGCATATGGCCCAAAAGACGTCGGGATGCAGAGACCATTCCCCTGGAAGTAACTGCTGGCGACTTAGATAGTCCGCCTGCCAATTCTCTATTCCCGGGATGAAAACTGCCGATATGCATGGCACATGCATCTCTGCCCAGACTAAGATCTGGTTCACCTCCTTTTGAGCAGCTCGGCTCCGGGTGCCTCCCTGATGATTGACATTAGCCACTGCTGTGGCATTAAAATTCACACCAATAGATTTGCGCTTACTCAAAATAGTCAAAAGGATATGAGCAGCTAACACCACAACTAGAATCGTTGCCACATAGGTAAATAATAAATAAAAAAATGTGTAGCGCTATTAAGACAAGATAACTTAAACTGATAAGTTAAAAAGGTCTATACCCAAAGTATGATATGCACCAATAAAGGTAACACATATAAAATCAAACTGAAAAATAAAAGATGTAACAGATAAACAGTTGGGACTGGATGGGTCACTACCCAAAACGTGAGGTGAGGAGCGCCTTCACCAGCATATAGCAGAAACAGTCACAGAGGTTGATCTGCAGTCACTTAAAAAGTCTCATCAATAGATAGGATGTTCCATTCATGAACACCACCATTCACCACTGTGTCTTCAAAAACATGCAGTGCGCTTAGATGTAATAGATGGGGGCTTACCGGAGGGTTTGAACCCAAAACAGCGTATACTGTTAGGGTCAAACCAACTTTTATTGCACCCTGGCAATGGTGGGAAGATCTTTGACAGCCTGGAGATGTTGAATAGGGATGTTCTAATGATGCATCTTCTCCATAGGTATTAATGGATCTCTCCACGCAGGGTTCATAAAAGGCACAAAAAGAGGACTTGTACTTGTGGTGACCCTGGACCATCGCCTGTGACTGATTGCAAAGGAGCACAGTTTGACTATAGCTGGTGACGTAGCTAGACCATTTCCCAGACAGCAGTATGAACCCTGCGTGGAGAGATCCATTAATACCTATGGAGAAGATGCATCATTAGAACATCCCTATTCAACATCTCCAGGCTGTCAAAGATCTTCCCACCATTGCCAGGGTGCAATAAAAGTTGGTTTGACCCTAACAGTATACGCTGTTTTGGGTTCAAACCCTCCGGTAAGCCCCCATCTATTACATCTAAGCGCACTGCATGTTTTTGAAGACACAGTGGTGAATGGTGGTGTTCATGAATGGAACATCCTATCTATTGATGAGACTTTTTAAGTGACTGCAGATCAACCTCTGTGACTGTTTCTGCTATATGCTGGTGAAGGCGCTCCTCACCTCACGTTTTGGGTAGTGACCCATCCAGTCCCAACTGTTTATCTGTTACATCTTTTATTTTTCAGTTTGATTTTATATGTGTTACCTTTATTGGTGCATATCATACTGCTGTGGCATTGTCGGACTGGATCCTGACCGGACAACCCTGTAGCCTGATAGTCCAGGCTTTTAGAGCTAGATGTATCGCCCGGATCTCCAGAATGTTGATGGGTAAGGTCCTTTCTGTCTTGGACCATACCCCTTGGACCGCAGCCTGTTCCAGAACTGCTCCCCAACCTGACAGGCTGGCATCTGTTGTTACCACCATCCAGGTAACCAGTAGAAAGGATTTCCCCTTCTGCAGGTTTTCGGGTATGAGCCACCATTTGAGGCTCTGACGCACCGCATGCGACAGGTGCATTGGAAAGTCTAATGCCTGAACTTTCTTGTTCCAGGTCGACAGAATACTGTGTTGCAGCATTCTTGAGTGAAACTGAGCATAGGGAACTGCTTCGAATGAAGACACCATCTTCCCTAGTAGCCTCATACAAAGGCGGACTGAGGGACCCTTCTTGGTCCTTACTGCCAGAATCAGCTCTCTTAAAGCAGCGATTTTTGCCTGGGGTAGAAATATTTTCTCCTGGCTTGTATCTATAATCAGACCTAAATACTCCAGTCTTCTTACTGGTTTTAGGAAAGACTTTTCTAAGTTGAGGATCCAACCCAGGTGTTCTAGATACCTGACTGTGGTCCTCAAGTTTCCATTCAAAGAGGCTACCGACCGGTCTATCAAGAGCAGGTCGTCTAGGTATGCTATGACAGCTATACCCTGAGCCCTTAATCTGGCCAGAGGAGGAGCCAAGATCTTTGTGAACACTCGAGGTGCAGTGGCTATCCCGAAAGGCAGAGCCACAAACTGGAAATGGCGCCCTCCTACCTCGAAGCGCAGAAACTTCTGATGAGCAGGAAAAATGGGCACATGCAGATATGCATCTCTGATGTCTATTGATGCTAGAAATTCTCCTCCCTGCAGGGTGGGAACTACTGTTCGAATTGATTCCATGCAGGAGGATTGAATCCTTAGGAATTGGTTCAGATCCCTTAAGTCCAGAATGGGCCTGACATCCCCATTTGGCTTTTGGACCGTAAAAAGGTTGGAATAGAAGCCCAATCCCTGGTCCTTTGCGGGAACTATCATAATGACCTCCTGCGACAAAAGTCACTCTAACGCTAGAAGGAGCGACTGCTTCTTCTCTGGGTCTCTGGGAACACTTGATCTGAGGAACCGAGGAGAAGGGAATTCCTGAAACTCCAGCTTGTACCCTAAGGTTACCGTGGAGATTACCCATCTGTCCTGGAAGTCCTCCTGCCAGAGCTCTGAGAACTGTCGCAGTCTTCCCCCCACTCGAGTGAGCGGGGGCGCCCCCTCATGCAGAGGTCTTAGTGTTTTGCCTAGTAGGCTTCTTTCCCCAGGACTTCTTTTGTCCCTGGGGTTGACTCTTGTCTCTGGACCCCGATGGAGGCGGCCGTCGAGACTGCCTGGAGGCTGAAGCCCCCGGCGCTGGGGAAAGAGTCCGTTTGAAAGAGGGACGCTTACTCTTTTTCTTGACAGGTAAGAGAGTGCTTTTCCCACAAGAGATTCTCTTGATATAGCTATCCAAGTCCTCTCCAAACAACCTTGCACCAAGAAATGGAAACCCAGCCAGTACCTTCTTACGTGGTGCTTCGGCTGACCAATTTTTCAACCATAGGATTCTACGTATATGCACCAACCCCAGTGAAAGACGGGAGGTTTGCACGATAGAATCTCTAATGGCGTCAACCACAAAGCATAAGGCCGCTGGAAGGTTAGCAAACCCCTAGGCCTGCTGTTCAGGTAATACTTTGATGACCTGCTTAACATGGTCTCTTATGTATTGACAGACTCCAATCGCTGCTACTGCAGGTTGGGCCACTGATCCTGCTGAGGAGAAAACATCCTTCAATAGGGATTCCATCCTTTTATCTACAGGATCCCTGAGCATCTGAGCATTGTCTACAGGACAAGTCAGGCTATTATTTACGGAGGAAATGGCGGCATCAATAGCCGGTATTCCCCACATTTTAATAAACTTTTCTTCCATCAGATAAAGTGTTGAAAACTTTCTCAGCGGAAAAAAACGTTTGTCTGGGTGATCCCACTCAGAATAAATGAGCTTTTCAAGTAAAGTATGAACAGGAAAAGCATGTGCTGCTTGGAAAGGTTTCAGTGACCGCAAAGCAGAAGAGGATTCTTTAGCAGTTTCAGGTATGGGCAACTTAAATGTGGATCGGACCAATCCAGTGAGGATCTGCACTAAGACTTTCTCCTCTTGGGAAGTCGCAGAGGGTCCCTCTCCACCTAAATCCTCCGAAGAGGAATCATCCGTCCCATCCCGATCCTCTGAAAGGGATTCATCTCCTTTATCCCAGAGCTCCTCTGTCTGAGGAAAAAACCTCTTGTGTAATATATACAGGGGCTGAAGTGCCAGAAGCAGGTGTAGCCCCTGACCCCGATGGCTCTCCCTGGCTAGCCGTCCCTGGCCCATCTTTAGGGGGGGAGGATGCTGCCGACAGGGGGCCCTCAGAACCTGAACGAGATCCCCTAGTGTCTCTGGTTCCTGGGGTGCTTGAACCTCTTCTACCCATAGTGCAAAGCAACAAGGTGTGAGGTATACAAATGAACACTGCCCGCTGAGCGATGTAGTCTGGCTAAAAGCCTTGCTACCCAATGCTCAGTCTGGTGTTACTACAGTAAATGCTGCCTAGGAGAATGCCTGTGTCCCACCTTACATGCGACCGTCAGCTCTGTGTCTCTCAGAAGGCTGTGTGCACCTGTACAGAGTGCCTCTAATAGCCTGCAGCTGGCCTGAGTGGGAGTCTAAGCACCTGTGCTGATGTCCCGCCCCCTCCTCTACCGCCCCCTCCCCCCCTCGAGTTTTGAAAAAAACGAGCGCTTCCCGCGCTGGCCGACTCTCCTGTCATGCCTCTGGAGAAAGGCTGGGGATGGGGGGGGAGAAGGAGAGAGGCTGGTATCAAGATCTGCCTGAGCGGCTATCTTCAGAGATGGTGGCCATTAGGCCGCAGAGCCCGGGTGGTATAACCACTTTCTAGACCCCTGTGGCCCTCTCTAGCCTGGGGGGGAACATTCAAACATGAGAAATCCCCCCATCCATCTTACCTCTTTGCAGCCTGCTTGAGACGCTGGGATACATGTGCAGCGATGGAAAACACTGAGACAGACAGTCAGCATGTGCAGGTTTGTGCTCTTGGCAGCCCCCGGTGGTCACAATAGGCATAGCATGCATTTACCTTAAAAGAGAAAAGCCACTAGAACTCAAAAATTCTGTGGAATCTCCTCTTACCTTATCCAGCCGCAGGGTGCTGTTTACACAGACCCAATCTTCACCTCTCAAGGTGGGCTCCGTTTGAAAAAACCGTCAGAGACTGGGGCCCCCATCAGTAGGGGGATCCAACAGTTCTGGAACCGTAAAGCACCTCCCCAGAAATTAGGAAGTTTAAAGCCATTTTCTGATCTGCGGGGTCCAGCTCTCTAAAAAGAGAAGCGTTACGGGTAAAACCTCGTTTCTTCGGACACGAGGCCCGGGTACCATTCAATTCGGCCATGAAAAGACACTTTGAATGGATCCGGTTCGCCTGGCTTGCCCCAGTATAGGATATAGGATATTCCCTTTGGAGCTCAGCACAGGACATCTTTACACGTCCATCACCTAAGACACTGGCGTAAAAACTGAGGTATCCCTGCAAGGGGGAGGGATTATATAGGGGGTTGAACTTCCTGATAGGGTGTGCCAGTGTCCAATCACCAGTGATACCTATATAACCCATCAGTAATTACTGAGGCTCTGTGTCCCGTGATGTTCGTGATGTATATTGATTGGTTTGCGCAAAAGTTATAGCGTCTACAAACTATGGGATCTTTTTTTATTTATTTTTTTACTAGTAATGGTGGCGATCAGTGACCTATACCGGGACTGCGATATTGCGGCGGACAAATCCGACATATGACACTTTTTGGGGACCAGTGACACCCATACAGTGATCAGTGCTAAAAAAATATGCACGGTCACTGTACTAATGACACTGGCTGGGAAGGGGTGAACATTAGGGGTGATTAAAGGGTTAACCATGTGCCTGGCCTGTGCTTACTCACTGTGGGGGAGATACTTTGACTGGGGGAAGGCAATGATCTGTGGATAGGAAGAGTGAACTGTCTCAGATCTTTCCCGGGTTTTATTGGGTCCTCACCCCCGTTGTAAGCCTTATAAATTACAAGAGGAGGGCTCAGGGTCTGGGCTCTCTTCCACATGGGATTATAGAGGAAGGACTGCTGTGCCATGTAGTCCTACTGGAACACGTGGCCCCCTTCTGGGTCACCCTGCTAGGATTTCCCCTGGAACTAGGAACCTGTCATTACTGAACCTGAGCAAAATGGACTTTCCATTGGTCAAAGTATGAACCAGAGCAGCCTGCATTAGACAATTAGGATTTTGTTTCATGTGTACTGTGCTATTGAACTGTGTTACTAAATGCTCAGTAAAGTTTCATTAATGGTTAAATGCCTGGTCTGAAGCTTATCTAAATGGGTGCATGAAGGTACATGGCGTAAAAAAAAGAATAGCTCCTGTAACATCAATGGGGATGAAGAGGAGAAGCAAGAGTGCCACCAAGGAAGGGTTAACCATGCAGAGGATATGGTGGGAAGTCATGTTAACATGCAGTTGCTATGGGTAACCAGGACTGGTGGGAATGCTATAGCACCCAGCGGGAGAGAGGTACCGGGCATAAGTGATGGGTCCTCTGTAGCGATGGGGTCGGTGCTTTAATTCCCTGCCTAGCAGTAGGTGCCCCTACCGCATTGGGGACTGAATCCACGTTAAGGAGACCGCATGGACCTAGCTGCAGGTCTGATGGAGTAAACAGTTTAATTATACAGTGCCTTGAAAAAGTATTTATATCCCTTGATTTTTTCATGTTACAACTAAAAACTTTTTATATTTACTTTGTATTTTATTTGGATTTTATGTGATGGACCAACACAAAGTAGCACATAATTGTGAAGTGGAACAAAAATGATAAATGGTTTTCAAATTTCTTTACAAATAAATATGTGAAAAGTGTGGCGTGCATTTGTAATCAGCCCCCTTGAGTCAATACTTTGTAGAACCACCTTTTACTGCAATTACAGCTGCAAGTCTTTTTGGGGATGTCTCTACCAGCTTTGCACATCTAGACAGTGACATTTTTGCCCATTCTTCTTTGCAAAATAGCTCAAGCTCGGTCAGATTGGATTGAGAGCGTCTCTCAGTTGGATTTAGGTCTGAACTTTGACTGGGTCATTTTAACACATAAATATGCTTTGATCTAAACCATTCCATTGTAGCTCTGGCTGTATGTTTAGGGCCATTGTCCTGCTGGAAGGTGAACCTCCACCCCAGTCTCAAGTCTTTTGCAGACTCTAACAGGTTTTCTTCTAATGCCGTGTACACACGGGCGGACTTTTCGGCATCAAAGGTCCGACGGTCTTTCCAACGGACTTTTGACAGACTTCCGACGGACTTTTGAACAAACAGACTTGCCTACACACGATCACACCAAAGTCCGACAGATTCGTACGTGATGACGTACGACCGGACTAAAATAAGGAAGTTGATAGCCAGTAGCCGATAGCTGCCCTAGCATCGGTTTTCGTCCGTCGGACTAGCATACAGACGAGCAGATTTTTCGACCGGACTCGAAAGACATGCTGGTAGGTTAATTGGCTTCTGTTCAAAAATTGGCCCTAGTATATGAATGTGAGTTGGGGACCTTGGATTGTGGGCTCCTTGAGGGTAGGGACCGATGTGGGTGTACGCAGTACGAGTGCTGCGTGAATTGGCGGCGCTATATGGGTACCTTAAATAAAAATAGGAATGATTGTAGACACTCACTCAGGTTGAACTGGATGGACTGGTGTCTTTATTCAACTTTACTAACTATGTAACTATGAGTCCGTCTGAAAGATTTGAAACATGTTCCAAACCTTAAGTACGTCTGATTTTCAACCGAAAAAGTCCACTGCGGGTCCGATGAAGCCCACACACGGTCGAATTGTTCGACGAATTTGTTCCGTCGGACAAGTTTGGTCGAAAAGTCCAGCTGTGTGTACACGGCATAAGATTACCCTTTATTTATTTGGCTCCATCCACCTTCCCATCAACTCTGACCACCTCCATGTGCCTGCTGAAGAAAAGCATCCCCACAACATGATGCTGCCACCACCTTGTTTTACCGTGGGCAGGGGCGGACTGATAACTCATGGGGCCCCCGGGCAATAGGAGATTATGGGGCCCCCAAGCAATCAGAGATTATGGGGCCACACAGTATACACACACACAGTATACAATCACACAGTATGCACATACATGTACACACAGTATACACAGACAGATGTAAAAAAAACACAGATTTATACATACAGGGGGTCCCCGGGTTACGAACGAGATAGGGACTGTAGGTTTGTTCTTAAGTCGAATTTGTTTGTAAGTCGGAACAGTACCTTTTTTAAGTGCAAATCCAGTCTCAGAGTCAGGAAGTGAGATATAATTTTTTTTTATTTTAATTATTCTTTACTTTAATTACTTTGTTATTTTTTTTTTATTTAATTAATACTGTATTTCTTATTTTTTTTATTCTTATTTTTTTATCAATTTTTTTTCATTTAACTTTATTGCTATCACACAGGAGAAAACAATTCCCTGTGTGATAGCAATTGGAGGTGACAGGTTCCCTTTATTGACCCTGTCACCTCCTAGCACTGCTAGATTTTCTTTCATAGCTGAGAGGGGAGGAGCACAGCTCTCCCCTCTCACTCTTTACATGGCGGCAGGGACAGGAGGAAGCAGAGGTACAGTACAATGCATATTAAACATATATCTTAAGCATATTACAGTACTGCAGTACAGGCTGCTCACCTGATGGCACAGCAGGGAGATGGGTAGACGGTGTGTCCAGGCAGGCCGGCCGTGGTGCACCTCCGCGGGGCAGCACTCCTAGGAAAGACCGGGGATCCTGGAGGCCTCACTAGGCCGGACAAGGCCGCGGCCGCGACGGGCAGTTGTAGCGGCCTGGCAGGCCACCGGCAGTCCCCCGACCGTGGACGGGCAGGCAGGATAACGAGGGGGGCCCCTTAACTTCACAACCAGGCCAGGAACACAGGAACGGCTCACACTCCAGCAAGAAGAGGGATGGCGCCGGCCGGCAGTGACGTCACTCGGGCTCCGTTCATAAGTAGGGGTCGTTCGTAAGTCGGATGTTCGTAAGTCGGGGACCCCCTGTACTGTCCCTGGTTTTACTGAGGCTGGCAACCCTGATGGGGCCCCCTAGTGGCCCAGGGCCCTCGGGCAGTGCCCTAATCACTCAATGGTCAGTCCGCCCCTGACCGTGGGGATGGTGTGTTCAGGGTGATGTGCAGTGTTAGTTTTCCGCCACACATAGCATTTTGATTTTAGGCCACAATGTTCAATTTTGGTCTCATCTGACCAGAGCACCTTCTTCCACATGTTTGCTGTGTCCCCCACATGGCTTATTGCAAACTGCAAACTGGACTTTTTATGGCTTTCTTTCAACTATGTCTTTCTTCTTGTCACTTTTCCATAAAGGACAGATTTGTTGAGTGCACAACTAATAGTTGTCTTGTGGACAGATTCACCTAAACTGTGGATCTCTGCAGCTCCTCCATGGGCCCCTGCGCTGCCTCTCTGATTAATGCCTTGCCTGGCCCGTCAGTTTAGGTGGACAGCCATGTCTTGGTAGGTTTGCATTTGTGCCATACTCTTTCCATTTTCCGATGATGGATTGAAAAGTGCTCTGTGAGATGTTCAAAGCTTGGATATTTTTTTTATAACCTAACTCGGCTTTAAACTTCTCCACTACTTTATCCACTACTTTATTCCACTAGATTTTAGTTAGGGGTATCAGAGTAAAGGGGCTGAATATAAATGCACGCCACACTTTTCAGATATTTGTAAAAAATTTTGAAAACCATTTATCATTTTCCTTCCACTTCACAATTTTGTGCCCCTTTGTGTTGGTCTATCACATAAAATCCCAATAAAATACATTTACGTTTTTGGTTGTAACATGACAAAATGTGGAAAATTTCAAGGGGCATGAATACTTTTTCAAGGCACTGTATATGTGTAGAGATCTGCGTTCAGTTCATGGCAGGATCTTTATTCCATCACTGGGAGTAAGGTGGCAAAATAGCTGGGCTGGTAGAGTGGGACACAGGCTTCACAGTGTCCCCCTCAAAATGCTGCATTCGGAAGAGAAGGTGTACAGTGTCATGTGAAGAGTGTTTCTAATGGTGAAGAGCCTCAAGTTAATGTGTAACTGTGCAAGGTGGACGGCTCACTTTTAAGTGCAGGGTGCCACCCTAATGCTGATCTCTGCATGACCGCAGCCCCGCCTGGTCCCAGGCAATAGTGAGCGTGTCCACAGAGTGCCCCCCATCAGTGGGGCAGTTTGGCCCCAACCTTAGCCCCACAACTTGGTATAGTCCCCATGTACAGGGTGAGTAGGCCCCGCCCACACGCTGACCGATCCCACTGACTAGGGCCTCTGTCTGTTCCCTTGCAGACTACGCCTGTGGGTCTTAGGTAAGATCAGACAAAGGATTGGAGGCTTCTTCAAAGCATGTAGACTCCAGACCATGATCCAAGAATTACAATATCCAGAGAAAGATGGGGAAAAAAAAAAAACTGTTCACTCAGCTCAGAACTGACATTCTGGAGCCCTCGCTCTGTATCCATGAGAACCCTGTGTACTCTTTACCTTTATTTACACCATAGCAGGGCCTAGCAGTGTCACAGAATCATGTAGATAGGTTGAATAGATCAAGGGAAGCTGATGTCTGAAGAAGGGGTATGTAAAATCTGGCTTTGTAGTGAAGCCTGATGGCCCAATTTGTTTTTAGCATAGTGGAGAAGAATTAGAGCCTCCGACCGGTTTTATTAATGCCTGTAACCTTACTGGGCAGATTTCTCTACTTAAAAGTTTTTTCTTTTTTATTTGTGGCATGGTTAGACTTCCCCTCCCTTTCTGTCTAAGGGACAGGGGATTAGGAAGTGAGGGTAAATCTAGCAGATACACAAACAGCAATAAAAACACCTTGTGAGGAACTCTTATGCCCCGTACACACGGTCGGACTTTGTTCGGACATTCCGACAACAAAATCCTAGGATTTTTTCCAACGGATGTTGGCCCAAACTTGTCTTGCATACACACGGTCACACAAAGTTGTCGGAAAATCCGATCATTCTGAACGCGGTGACGTAAAACACGTACGTCGGGACTATAAACGGGGCAGTGGCCAATAGCTTTCATCTCTTTATTTATTCTGAGCATGCGTGGCACTTTGTCCGTTGGATTTGTGTACACACGATCGGAATTTCCGACAACGGATTTTGTTGTCGGAAAATTTTATATCCTGCTCTCAAACTTTGTGTGTCGGAAAATCCGATGGAAAATGTGTGATGGAGCCCACACACGGTCGGAATTTCCGACAACAAGGTCCTATCACACATTTTCCATCGGGGCATTAGATGCTCCATGAAAAAGTGCTAGATGACAGTTAACATCTGTTCGTGTTAAAACAATGTCCTGTTTTATTTAACACCGTCATTGCTCTTTAAAGGGTAACTCTACATAAAATTGTCTGTATTGTCTGTAAAATTGTCTGTATGACAAAGCACAGTTATCATTCTCCTCTTCTCCTTACCGTCTAGGCTTACAGCGGCTTTACTTATTGACTATGCAAACACATTACCAGCTCCGCATTGACCTGACTGACTTTGAAAACTCCACAGCTTATGCTCAGTACAACACGTTTGGCGTTGGCCTGTACTCTGTTAACGCTGATGAAGATGGGTACCCTCTCACAGTGTCGGACTACTCAGGAAATGCAGGTAGGTGCATTCCATAAAATTATGAGGGGTTACCTAAAAATTTTTTTTTAAATTATATATATATATATATATATATATATATATATATATATATATATATATATATATATATATATATATATATATATATATATATAAGTATGCCTAAAACCAATAGTTCTTTTTGCGATCTGTGTCCTACTGGGAAGATTTCCATTCATTTCCTGTCCCAGAGATGCAACAGAAAGTGAGAGGAAACCTCGACAGATGGAAAACATACCCTCTCAGACAGTTGAGGAAGGTAGAAAAATAGCACTGGACCTATAAGGTTATCTTATTGCTATTTGTGGACTTAAATAATCTGGTTGCCAAGCAGGCGGTTTCTACACCCCACAGGATCTTCATGGTCTTCTTGGTTTGTAGTGTTATGTAACAAAACTGTAAATTGAAGCATCAGAAAACTGCTAAAAGGTCCAGATAAAGGTGAGGACAATCCAATGAGAAATCCAACACGTTTTAGGGGGTCTAAAAATGTCTGCTTCATCAGGGCTTGATTTAAAACATTGTGAGTGTACTAGGGCTGCCAAAACCATCTGCTGACAAAACCTGTACTTGTAATCACACTGGAAGAAAATACCATGAAAGGTTCAGCTCACTTCTAGCCCATTTACATTTTTTTCAGTGAAGCTCTGATAAAGAGAGCATTTTTGGACCCCCTGAAAGCATTTGAATACGCTTTTGACTGCCTCCCTGACTTTTATTGTAATAAAGTCATATCTGAACCTTTTAGCAGTGCTGTGGCTCTTCAATTTCCATTTCTTTCAGGCAGTTGTCAAATGAGCAGGGTCCCCCATCTGAAGATTTCCCCTCACCTTCTGTTCCAATAAGAATTGTACAATTTTGGATTTTTCAGCACTTTCTGTTCCAGTGACAATAGACGTAGTGATGAGAACTCCAATGTATTGTAAAAATGATATGCTGGCAATTGCCAGAATGAGTTGACAATAAAATTTGGAATACTGTATACAGAAAAAGGAGAGATTAAGACATAGGCTCCATATTCCCTGCGGGGATGGGGGGGGACCGCATTGCCCCCAGCGGGGGGGTGCTGGGTCTCTTCATGCAACAAAAAGAATCCACCCCTCCAAAATTTTCCGTGTGGCTGAGACTGACTGACTGAAGCATCTGTCTCCTGCTGACACTGAGCGAGATACGGAGGAGCTTAGAGTTCCTTAGGATTCTTCACTTACCTTTTCCCCGCCGCAGGATTCTGGTTGTAACCAGTCCCAACCTACACCCATCACGGTGGGCTACGTTTAGAAAACCTTCAAGGACCGGGTCCCTGTTTATCGGGGTTCCACTCCCTTGGACCTATATAGCACCCTGTCAGAAAACTTTATGGTATTCGATGCATGACCAAAGCACTGGATCCCAGGGTCCAGCCCTCCAAGGAGAGGCATTACAGGCAAAACCTCGTTCTTCCTTTACGAGGCCCGGGTATCATCCACTTTGGCCTCAATGGCACTTTAAATAGATCTGGTTACATAGCTTGCTTGCTCCAGCAAGGCTTGCTCCAGCGGAGCTCTTTATAGCACATCTTTAACCGTGACCAACACCTAAGATACTGGCGAAAAAACTGAGGTACTCCCGGCATGGGAGGGGTTATATAGGGAGTAAACTTCCTGTCTTGGGTGTGCCAGTATCCATCACCTGAAGGTGGCCTATAACCCACACAGCAATTACTATGGTGCTCTGTGTCCCCTGATGTACGATAAAGAAATTCCTCGCAGTTTAATAAAAAAAAAAAAAAAAAGAGACTGGATATATGACTTTATTGCAGATATTAGATTGTAAGCTCCTTCAGGGTTGATTTGCACAAAGCTTCCTCCAAGGCCTCCCCTACACTTAAGACTTTTAGCCAATTTGTCAAAAGAATGAGTGCAAAGTAAAATATTTTTAAAAAATGCACATGCAATGAACAATGGTGGATAATATTGTACCACGTCTTTAAAAGAAAAAAATGCCCAACGTTTACCGTATACAATTGTTCAGTGATTGGAGCAAAAGACATTCAAAATACTGTTCACCTGCTGAAAACTGTTCAAAAAGCCCTGCATATTGATTTTTACAGTAACAGTTGTCTAAGAAAGGTCTTTCAAAAAAGTATTCCTCGGAGGAGTGAACATTCGACTTGATTGCTGGTTACTGGCTGAAAATATTATTTTATATTTAAAAAACAGATGTTTTATTAAGTTAATTGGAATAAAACGGACCAGCCAGGTAGCCAATTGGCTTTTTGTATTGCTCAAGAGTTTTTTTTCCCTCTACCACACTTAGCATTTTACAATATACAGTTTCCTGCATGCAGATGTCTAGTAGATGGCAGTTAGAGGGCACTTATAATGAAAAGGCAAACTATAAGTATTTTTCACCTATGGTTTTCTTTTCCAATGGTTTTTATTGAAAATAACATATAGAAAATATACAGTATACATTCCTTGAGTATAAAAGAACACCTATGGTTTTCAAGCTCACAAATTGGTAAAACCAAGTACACCATGTAGCACCCCTTACCCTCTTTCTTCACAAAAGTATCAATATTTACAAAAGAAATGATTTAATCCATACACCTTTCTTTTACAAATCAATTTGTCTTTGAACATCATAATGGCGCCCTCTTTTCTTGCCACTTAGGGGATTCCTTTGGAAAGCACAGTGGAATGAAATTCACCACCAAAGACATGGACAACGACCACTCCGAGAACAACTGCGCCAGCTTCTACCATGGAGCCTGGTGGTACCGCAACTGCCACACTTCAAACCTGAATGGGCAATATCTTCGTGGGCACCACGCTTCCTATGCTGATGGCATTGAGTGGTCCTCCTGGACAGGTTGGCAATATTCACTTAAATTCACAGAGATGAAGATTCGCCCCTTACGAGAAGAGAAGTGATCTTCTCATTGTTTGTTTACTGGGGGGGGGGGGGGGCTTTTTAAGGGAGAAATGCTAAATTGCGCTCACTTATTTGGATGGGAGACAAAAAAAAAGCAAAGACTCTTCAGCACTTCTCAAAGCTATTGCACAAAAATGTGTCAGTGCTGAGTTTCTGAATATATTGTACAGATGACGTATTGGAGTTCGCCAGGATAATCCGACAATAAAACTTGGAGAACTGGACACAAAAAAATGGAGCTGTTTAGACGACTGATCAACAACACAATACTAAAGTGCCGTTGCACCAACATCTCTGGTTGTACTTCAATGTCTCTCAGCCAATTCCCATATTGAGAAAGGAGGGACTTAGTAAGGCACAAACATTGTTATCTACTTGTAACTCCAATGTTGAATGGAACCAAGACATCTATGTGCACCAATTATATTTCTCAGTGTTCTAGGTGAAAAGTTTTTTCTTTAATACAGTGTTAGTAGCCAAGATCACCCCGTAATTGCAGCCACACAATGCCTTCCTGTGTGTTCCTGGATCCCTTTGTTGACAGATGAGTGAAGACTTTGTGGAGCCTTTTGACTAATATTTTCTCCGCACGCTGCGTTTGGCATTATTGGTCCTTTCCACTCCCCGCAATACCTGTCAGTTGTTTCTGCTATTCCTATTTTTTTGGTGACTAGTGGAGTTGGAATTATTTCATGTTTACACCCCTGCAACATTCTCTTTGATACAGCTGCCTTGTCTCTGTTGTCCGCTTGATTATTTCAACGCAGCAACAGACTTTGGAATGCTGCGTCTTCTGTCAGACAGATGACCTAGATGTTCATGTGGCGTGTGGGTGGAATGGCAACACATGTTCTGGCACAGGCTGTGTAGGGTAGGAAAATTTAAGGTGCCAAGCCAAAAAGACTTTGTGATAAATATTTGATTCTTAAATTGCTGGTTTATAAGTTTTTTAAAATTCTTTTTGAAAACTGTGCACACTTTGTCCAAGATAACTGTGTTTTGGAGAGGACTGAGTTTGGTGACGATCGTTTAAAGCATCTTAAGCAGGTGTATCCAGAATGACATGGCAGAATCAAGTTTTTTTTAAGCCCTTTATATAGCACAGACAAGTCCCTTTCAAAATAAATCATGGAAACTTAAGCACACTCTAGGGCAGAGGTGTCAAACTGCAGTCCTCTAGCTGTTGCCAAACTACAAGTCCCATGAGGCATTGCAAGGCTGACAGTTACAAGCATGATTCCCAAAGGCAGAGGCATGATGGGACTTGTAGTTCTGCAACAGCTGGAGGGCCACCAGTTCGACACCCCTGTTCTAGGCCATTTCAGGCAGGAGTCAGGGAATAACTTCAACAGGCTTTTGGACTGTGGGAAGCAGATAGAACCCATACAAAGCTTAAAACATCAAGGTGTTTATGGGAACCCAGGACTGCAAGACAGTAGTGCAAAATGCTGTACCAAAACATGGCTTCCTAGTTACCGTATATACTCGAGTATAAGTCGAATTTTTCAGCACATTTTTTTGTGCTGAAAGTGCCCCCCTCGACTTATACTCGAGTCAAGCACTTTTCTGCAGCAAAAAATTTCATTTTCCGAACCGAATTTGGGGCCCCGTATCTCAGGGCCACTTGGTGCTAGGAACCCCAAATTTGGTGTGCAAACCCAGTGGAACTGGTACCACAACATATCCAAAAGCTGAGGTTCCTAGCACTAAGTGGCCCCAAGATACAGGGCCCCAAAATCGGTTCAGAAAATGTCATTCTCTGCTGCAGAAAAGTGCTTGACATTTTCTGAACTGATTTTTGGGGCCCTGTATCTCGGGGACACTTGGTGCTAGAAACCCCAGCTTTGGATATTTTATGGTGCTAGTTCCACTGGGGTTCCTAACACTAGGTGGCCCCAAGATACGGGGCCCCAAATTTGGTCAACTGTGTCCATCTGCAGCAATGTCATTTCAGGACCCTTTGGGTTCAGAGACCCCAAATTTTGGCTGCAGCTAGGGGGCATCTAGGAACCCTTAACTACCTAGTTTGAAGTTCGGGGGATCTATGGCTGCAAATGGGCACAGTGAGGCTGCAAATGGGCATTGTTGACCCTCTTTTCTCACCCTCGTCTTATACTCGGGTCAATAAGTTTTTCCCATTTTTTTTGTGTTAAAGTGGGGCCTTGACTTATACTCGGAACGACTTATACTCGAGTATATACGGTAAGTAGAACTTTTGGCAAAAAAGTTTTTATTATAAAATTCCCAAGCTGTGTAGAATGTATGTCAGCTTGAATGGAACCTTTCTCCAAGACACAAATCTCTAAAACGCCCATACAAATATCACCTTCGATATTATCACCTCAAAGCCTGATTTGGTTTCCTAACATCTCTTCAGCAAACATTTCAGGTTCCTTTATGTCAGCCTGGCAGCTGTTTAATGATCAGCACAGTCTCAATTACCAAAGACGAAAGGCGATTTGTAACAAGGTGTGCTAAACATTCTCTGCTGTTCTCACTGTGGTGACGCACACATCCCCATAATTAGTTGGTCATTTTCATAAACAGATTAAGGTGTTGCAGTGGAAGGACTCTTAGGGGAGGCTGTTTCCCAGTCACAATTACTTGCTCCTGAGGAAGCAAGCTGTTATTTTAAGGGACATCAATAAACCCCCAGGAGGTCCTGCACCCCATGCCTGTACAGCCAGGCAGATAGTAATGAGAGTGTGATTCGTGTGGCTTCCTCGTGAAATCATTAGCATATTTCAAGCAGTTTATCTTTTCGCTACCTAGGCTGTGGTGTTTTGTAAATTAAAAAGGAATCTAGGCGTATATAACCTAGAAGTTAATGGACCATGACAAAGTTTGGTTGGTTATGCCCAGAGAGTGGCATTAACAGTCTGTTCATTAAAGCTGCTAGCTTGGCATTGGTGAACCATTCTTCTTCCCCTCCTTTCTTTTTGACGTGTAGAATGATTTTGCTTTTAATGTCTTGGTTAAATGAGCATGAAGTCTTCTCGTTTGTCGTGAACGAAGGCATAACTCAGCAGGAACACCTGAGCTGGTGTCAGCTGCACATCTCGAGAATGAAAAACAGGTGCAAAGAGAGGACGGGTCTCTTGGGACTTGGATGTAAATGGGGAGAAAGGTCTGAGGAGAAGGGATTGAAGAAAATATGTGGGGAGGCAGCATTTATGGTGGAGGGGGGAAGATGGAGAAGGGAAGAGAGACACAGATGGGAGGAGAGAGGCAGATGGAAAAGGCACTCGATGT
This sequence comes from Lithobates septentrionalis, assembly GCA_037952835.1. Classification (NCBI taxonomy): domain Eukaryota; kingdom Metazoa; phylum Chordata; class Amphibia; order Anura; family Ranidae; genus Lithobates; species Lithobates septentrionalis. The sequence continues at coordinate 752,428 of JBBDGP010000161.1, read as the reverse complement.
GACAAAAAAACAGAGAACTATAGAGGAAGAGATGCACAGATGGAAGAAGTAGAAAAGAAATACGGAGACAGAAAATGAACAAAATAAGTTTGGAAGAAATAAGATTATTATAGGGCACTTTGAATAATAATAATGTAAAATGCTACTGTGGCTATGGTCATTTTTAAAATCATAAGACTCAAGAGACTTTAAAGAAAAGGGACAAGTCAAGTTAGGTTGCCAGAAACTAACCAAACCATAGATATCCCTCTGTTCATCAACATTATTGATGAAGTTACTAGGGGCATAGCTTTAGAGGTCTAAGTTACCTCAATACAGAGGCACAGAAGGAAGGTGGGTAAGACGTATTTTATATTCTACAATCTTTTATTCTTGCCCTTTTTTACCATATAAATCAGGTATATGGGTGTGGGGTTGGGTTATGTGAACAGCATCCATTCAGGTTCCATAAAGATTCAATTTGAACTCTGGGCAGACAGCTAAACACACAGTATAAATACATCAATTTACTGACAAAATTGTAGAACGTGTAATTTCCTCCAGATTTTCTGTGATGCCGCCAACCCAGTCAGATAGCATAGGCAGGTCTGGGACCTCCATTGCAGCTGCAACAGGACCTGGGCACACCCTCAGTTGCTGAATAGATAAGGGAGGAGAAGCAGCAAATAGAGGTGGTTATCCCTCTGCTCTCTCCTCTTTTCAGCATGTTCACTGCCAGCACATGTTGTGATCCTGAATAGCTACATTTTAATGAATATATAACTGCATTAGTCAGTGTGGAACTTGAAAAACAATGGCCATGATACAAGCAAGGCTTTGGGATCCATCATGTCAGGACAGCAGCTGTTACATACAACCAGATAGCAAGGATAACTTGGCACAAATTTGTGGCAGTGTTGAATTTTAAGTCTTGTTAACTTGCTACACATTTTCACTGGCAAGTTGTACACTTGCAGAGCACTGGAAGCACAAGTTGTAGTTGACACTTTCCCAATTTGTAGCAAATTTGCGTGGCGACTTTCTAGCAAGAGCAAGGTTGCAGTGGTGAGTCCACAGTAAGAGCTCTGCAAGTCTACAGCATGAAAATTCAGCCACAGTGCCCCCTGTGGTGGGATGACTATTGCACAACACAACTGAACCAGAACTTGCAGCAGACGTGCGTAATCTTTGCAAAGAAAGTTGATCTGTAGTCATGCAATGCAGACTTGCTGCATTTGTGCAACAAACTTGTGAAGCCTGGCAAGTCTAGCAATAGCTTAGCAAGTCATTTTCAAACTTGCATCACAATCGCTATCTGGCAAAATGTTCAAAGCTTATGCAGGTGCCTTTTAATGACTCCTAGGCTTGTATATATTTCTAGGTCTTTAAAAACCTGAGCAGATGCAAGAAATGTCTGGCTCAAATTGAGGTTAGGGCTAAGAGCTTGATGATAAGGCTCTTTGAGACAGCTCTCTGCTTGATCATCCTGGACAGAGACGAGTGATAGATTATGACTGTGTCACCTAGGCCTAAAGAATGAAGAGATTATTTGTTTGGTCTATTTGCTAATTTTTTTTCACTCGACACCTCAACTAGGGACAGCTGTTAAAATGGCAGGGAGAAAACGAATCAGGAAAAAAGAGTGGGACTCCTAGGCCAGTTTGTTTATTTCTACAGTCAGATCACATATAACCATGAGACGGCTGACCAAAAATGGTGGCAGGGTTTAGGGACCAAGACGAAGCTCCTACAAACCTACAGCGGTTCCTTGATTATCCCCCAGACTGTAAATTGCCTACGATTTCTTTAATTGGTGAGCTTCATCTCTACATAGCACAACAAATTAGCACTATAATGGATGATACCACCAAGGATTTTGCAATGGTTTCTGAAAAATAAATCTAGCAGTTTTTTTTTTCTACACAGTATTACATGTGTTTTGAGGATTTTTCAAATTAGGTGAAAACGATTTTGTGCAAATTAAAGGTATGTTGACAGATACATGACTTATTGCAGTGTGTGTGTACCGTGTTTTCTTTCATTCTCACTGTGATGCATAATTAGATTTCATGTAATCTCGTGTTGCTATGACTAGAGCAATACATCCCATCTGTGGTGGAAAGTAGCAAATTAAGTCATCTGTAGAATCAACCAAAGCATGCTGGGAGTTACTGTTTTCTAGAACAGTTTGTGTTCAATGCTCTGAAGCACCGGGTAAAACTTTTTTCCAATTTTGGATATAGAGGGTAAGAGTTAGAATATTTTGCCTTTTTTTAATCGCTCTCTGTGTCTCTGGTGGGAATTTACGTATCTCCTGACTTCCTGTTCCTTTAACACTTAGAAAGGATGTGAGGGGAAATCACTGTAAAAAAATATGCAAAGAATAGAAATGCACGACCCCCCCTTTGGGGACTGCTTGGATTTACCTGCTCATCTGCACCACCATGACCCTGTAAACATTCCAACCCACCTGACACTCTGGGTTCAGACATCTTTGCACCACCTGAAGTAATAAGCCAAACAACTCAATGCATATATATTCTAATAACTTTTACTGGAGTACTTCAGAGAATATCTTGTTGCACAGTAATAGATCAACTGAGCTTTGAATAACAATACTAGATCAGTAGAAGAATTCCTCTAAAATAATACAAGCTAAAGCAGTTTGGCAATAACAGAATATTATATACACGTATGTACAATGAATTACCACTTGAACATGACCTGAAAGGATAAGCAAGAGTTAAGCATTAATTCTGGAAGTACTTCTACAGGGAAACCCAGGCTGGCCTATTTTAACCTTTAATCCTAATGAGAGATCAAGCAAAAACAAGAATGGTACGAGGTCCCTTTAAGCAGTAATAAGAGCACTGTTCCCGTTGCAGGTCTGATGGTTTTCACCGGCAGTTGGAGGTCATTAGCTATATCCAATAAGGTGCAATAACAAGGTAATGGTATTTCTTGAATTGGTTGAAGCTAAAGATGTCTATGTACAGTGTTCAAATATGAGTGCAGTAAAGTATTCCCAAGGTAAATCTGTCTGTACACAGGTTTGCAAGGTGGCAATTGCCGTCTCACCAACGACCAGGTCAATCAGATGCCTTCCGAGCAGTGACTCCCGAAGAGGTGTCCTTGCAGCGGATCCGCTCATGGTGAACACCTGATGCGAAGCACAGAGTGCGGGTTGTCTGACGGGTGAGTGATGCTAGATGGGTGTCTGAAGGACAGCAAGCAGTGCTATGCCCTTCGCAGCCGGGCTGGAATGTTGTGCACCGCATGGTAGGCTGCGACCTCACTTTCCCTGTATAGAGAGGTCCCTCACACACAAGGCCCAGGAAGAATAGATCGTGGGGCGGGTCTCTGGCCTCTTTTATGCTCTTCCAGCAATCTCTCCGATGGTAGCAAAGTCCGGGGGTATAGCCTTGCGGGGGAATAGCCATTCCGAGGAACTACTAATCCCACAATCCCTTTGGTTTGGCCCACAAATATGACGTTGAGCACTAGAGGGACAATACGATCCATAAAAATGACAGGGAATCGCTGTACTTTGCAATTGTAGTCCACATTGCTACATATAGTTTTAACACATATTTGTAGCAGAGAGCACTATGGTTTGCCTTTGTCATTTTACGGTCATACCTGATTGAGATCCCAGGAGCAGGTCAACATTGTCCAGGGACACCAGAAGGAGGATTCATTTTTCCCGTGGCTCCATGAGAGACAAAAATATCAGGCGTGTGTGACTCTGTAGTGGGGTCATTATCTGGAGGTGAGCAGCCATTCCAGCTAGAGATGGTGGTCACTGAAGTCAACGGATAATATGAATTAATAATTCTATGAACTGTCACCTTGAGTTGCACTACGGTGGATTTTTCACATTCTTTGGACTTTTATTATTGTTTCATTGTTTATCTTGATTGCGCTACACTAGTTTTGGTATATAATAGAAATAGATAATACATAAAATGAATAGATTTTGTGCACGGATTTAATCTAGCAACATTCAAGTCGATGGCCATAAATGTTACAGTCTGATTTGTTTGTTCTCAAATAACTCTACAAACAACTATTAAGTGTTGATTGTTTAGAAAGGACTTCAAGTTATGTAGCTTAAAAAGGCCTTCAAGTTACGTAGTTTTGGTAAATCAAAAGAAGGTTGTACAACCATATAGTGACAAATATGGCCATCCTCAGTGTGTTAGAATTTTACTTCCACTAAAAATTGATCTTTTAGTTTTAGGTAGCTGTCCCCAGTTTAACTATATTACTGTTTAAGCATCTAATTGATATAGGCAGTGAGATCTCTGCACCTGAGTTTCCAGGTCATTCTGCATGCTAAAGCCCTTAAAAAGGGGTATGATTCTCCTTTACAAGTATTTCTCCTTTGAGACTCCACTGGCTGTAGGAGCAACATCTGCTCCCAGAAAAGTTAGTGCTGTCATGCTGTGTCTGTGCCTATGCCCATAGGAGTCCGTGTGAGTCATGCTAAGCCTGTGCCCCTCCCCACAGTCAATGTGAGTCATGCCATGTCTGTGCCCACTCCCGGAGGAGTCAATGTGAGTGATGCCATGTCTTTGCCCACTTCCAGAGGCGTCAATATATGTCATGCTGTGTCTGTGCCCACTCCCAGAGGAGTCAGTGTTAGTCTTGCTGAATCTGTGCCCCTCCCCACAGGATTCAACATTGTCATACTGCATCTATTCCCCTCCTTACAGGAGTCATGCGATGTCTGTGCTCACAGCCACAGGAGTCAGTGTTGTCATACTGTGTCTGTGCCCACCCCAGAGGATTCATTGCGAGATAAGCTGCATCTGTCCTAAGCTCTACCAAAGGCACTGCAAGTCATGTTGTGTCTGTGCCCATACCAGTACCCGCAAAGAAGTTTTTGTGGGCCATGCTGTGTCTGTGCACAACCAGAACCCCCACAGAAATTAGTGTAAGACATAGTGGGGTTGATTTACTAAGCCTGGAGAATGCAAAATCTGGTGTAGCTGTGTTTGGTAGCCAATACAATTTCTAACTTCAGCTTGTTCAATTAAGCTTTAACAAAAAAAACAAAAACAAAAAAAAACTGGAAGCTGATTGGCATCTGTGCAGAGCTTCACCAGATTTTGCACACTCCAGTTTTAGTAAATCAACCCCACTGTGTCTACATCTGCAACCACTGGAGTCACTCAGAGCAACTTGTGGCAAGCTATCCTTGCTATCTGGGATGCTATGTCTGTGCACCCAGAGGTATTACATGTAGGAATAATCTCTCATTTTTCTTTTTTTTTTCTTCCACATGTAGAAAGCTTGTTACATGTCACAGAATCATCTTAAAAAAACAATTTCCTCTTAAAGATTATTTATTTAATGCATTAGGGATGTCATGTGATCCATTTTGATGCAATAATGCTTGAACTGGTCCATTTTAGCCACACAAGGATGTGTTTAAGTCAATAGATTATATTTACCTAAATGTGAACTTCCCCTTTAAGGCATTTTAAAGCAGGTGAATGAGCATTGCTGAGAGTTTGACTATTTAGGAAACAGTTTCCAGTAATACTCGTACCAATGAGATTTCGGTTAATGAGGGTGTCAGCTGGTGTGGGTAAAGAAATGTCTAAGAGCAGTGGGGCAGCACCCACATCCCATCTGGAGTGGATTAAGCTGCCAACTTTAAAAGTCCCCTTCAGATAAAACCTTACGAGGCAGACAAAGAGCTTAGCAAGATGTTGAGAGCTGTAAGACGTTGGAGAATCCACTTACACTTTTGGCTTTGAAATGATGTTAGATTCTAGAAATGTTATCACCAGTTCTAACACAACTGCCTGCAGCAAAGCCAAGATGTCTGTATGAATCCAACAGTTAGTTTTCTAGTGCGCAAAAACTTATATTAATCTATTATTCTAATCATTGCATTTTAACCCCATTTTGAAAACGGCTAAAAGAGGAAAAACCAAAGTGGGATATATAATACCGCTCACTCGAAAAGGGTGTTAAGCTGACCAAACATGTTACCTCTTGATTATACAACCACCTTTAGGAAAGCCATATGTAGCGCCCTGCTCCTGTTGATCAGGCGCTTGCATGTAAATTTAGGGGGTTATCTGTTCTGTATATAGGTCAGATTTAATCTGTGGCTAAATTAGCTTCTGTTCCAACATTGGCTGTGTTGCGTGTAGTTCCACACTGTTGTCTGTAGGTGTCGTTGTCACCACAGGCAAGTGTTGGAAGAGCAACAGGCTGAAGTGTATTGAGTGCTCTTCTTTCTTGGAAACAGCCCAGTGGGGGTGGTCCACCGCTGTGCATTCTGGGAGAGGATACTTAAGGAGCAGACGCCATTTTTGTTTCTCTCTTACCTCCTGGCCCAAGGTATGTGGTGACTTTTCTCCTGCCTCTGGGCCACGCTGGTCTGAGGCTATGTGACTACAGGTAGGCCCAGAAGTCTGTCTGGGGCCTACTACCACCAGAGGTGGTCCTTAGGCTGTCTTGCCTGTTGGGTAGAAGCCAAGCTGAGGAGATCCAGGGGAGGACCCTTGCTGGAGAGAGCCAGGATGAAGGCTGGTCTCTCGGGAGGGCCTGGTAACTTACTTGGAGGACGCACCTATACCTAACCAACCTGCCTCACAGTACTGCCGGGTAAGCTTAAAGGTTCTGGTACTGTGTCTTGCTGTTCATCGAATACTAAATCCTGTAGCAGAGGATTGTGCAACCATTTTGTTCTTCTCAAGTCTGTGGCAGAGACTTTTCGTCCGTACTCCATTCCTGCTGCTAGGTCAGTGAGGGAGGCCTATCCGGGTGGGCAACATCTGGTGACTGAAGGTGGGTTTGTCTTCAGGATCTCAAATTCATCAGTGATCTGCATAAGGTATCTGAACCTTCCTGCAACTCCCTTTCTACCTCTTTACTGCTACTTCTTCAAAAGTTTTGCAATAAAGCATTGGAAACATAACAAAGTGACTGGTGCATACATTGGCGGGCATAAGGCCTAATTCAGACTCTGAGTCTCGTATATGGTGGAAATACAGGTAAGAGGGTAACGGCAAAGACCCAAATTAAATCAGCCGCTCCTTCGGGGGTAAGCGCTACACATACATAATTAGATTGAACAATAAACGATTGACTTGATAATTATAATAAATCCAAGTGTATTTTTGTTCATGCTTGATCAATTTCGAGCATCCCTATTCGATCCAGTCTAAATTGCTCTGATCTGACGTGGTGGAAACGTTAACTGTCTGCTGCTGTTAAAATCACAGCATGCATGTGAATATCATATTTTTTTACTCGATCTGTCAGGTTTTCTTGTGAACAGAGGCAATCCTTTACATTTCTACTCTGAAAAGCAATCAAAAGGAAAGGAAATTAATTGGAACCTTACATCTCTACGTTAAATCAATTTTAAATATAATCAATGGTTTTACTGGGAAGATTAGCAGTTAGAAATATAACGGATTTAAATTGGTAGAGTATATGTATGGGCCTAGTTTAGCTCTACCATAAACTGCGTAGTACAAGGGCTTGCCAGATTGGATGTATATATATATTTTTTTTAATTTCTGTTTATTAATTTTTAAGCAACATACAAACATTGAGATGTGCCCACATGACACTATCTCTATTAGGCCTAACATGGCCAAGAGGCATCTAACATTCCAACTCTCTATTACAACATCCAGAAAAACCCAACCCTCCCCTCCCATGCTTCCATCTCCATATTTCTGTTAAACCAGTCACAGAAGCCCAGCTATTCAATTCAGAGGAACTGATCCTGTTCGGGTTGGAGGAGTCCAACGCCGAGTCCAAGACAGCGTTGAAGTCCCCCATCATTACCACCGGAAGGTGCATACAGTGAGCTATCTGAACCAGCAAATCGTATAACAGTTGTATCTTAAATGGTGGAGGCACATAAACATTTACCAATAATAATCTCTTGTGGCAAATGTCCAATTCCACCGCCACAAACCTGCCCTCCGGATCCGAGATCACCTGGTGGAGTGTACAAGGAATGGATTTACTTTTAAGTACAGAAACACCTCTTGCAAAAGTAGAGTATGTTGCATTTAGGGCCCTCTGCACCCACGTTTTTTTAAGCGCTAGAACCTTGCCTCCATCCAGGTGAGTGTCCTGAAGGAAGACAATATGCGGCTTAGTCTGTTTAAGGTACTGGAATATTGAGGCGCTCTTAACTTTGTGGTTCAGGCCCCTAACATTCCAGGACACTATCCAAACTTTTTCAGCCATAATCAAGTATAGTCATGTGATCCCTTTTTAATATCAGTGTTTGCGTTGTGTCCCCTACACGGACATTATATGTAGAATTCCTAGTCAAACATTACAAGTCAATTTTACCATTGGTTGAGCTGTGACTTCAAAAACTCCCTCCCCTGCTATTATACCAGAAACGGTCCCAAAAAAATTGGGAAAAAACAAGCTGGTATGTAGCTTAATCCCTAAACAAAACAAAAATTGTGTGGTGGCTCCCCACTGTGTTGATTGAAAGTTCGGCAGTTCTATAGCTGAAATTTGCATATCTTCTTCACGCTCCGTGCCTCTTGAAACTGTAGCACGTGATAGTGGAGAGAAAAAAAAATTTTTATATAATAATTCAGGGTGATAATCCCGCAGCACGGCAGAGGCAGTTATCCCTTCCAGTAAAACCCAAGGAATGTAGCTCAATCCTAGGCAGCAAAAAGCGTATCCCCGATACCAATAAAGCTTCGGGCAAAATTCCATGAGTGTCGTTCGTCCCTCCTTTGTCAGGATAACACTTCTCTCTTGCTCCTGGGCTCACAGGTCTGTATATGTATCAGGATTAGCTGATCCTCTGGCCATCCCTCCCCTTTCATTCCTGGAGACATGTTCACAGCCCTGATACAGGTTAAGTGATGGCGATTTGATAGCACATGTAAAAAAGTCAAATGCCCGAGCAGAGTGATTAAAAAACAACAACAACAAAAAAAAGAAAAAAAAAAGAGAAAAAACTGAGAAAAAGAAAAGTAGTAAATCAGGGGAATTTAGGCCCCCTCTCACTCACCCCTACCCAAGGGAGTACGCTGGCAGTCTTTTTTCAAAGCTCTCTATCTAACCATTCACATGCTTCAGTTGGGTTCTCAAAGAACTTCACCGACCCTTTGTATTGAACCCTTAGCTTACTTGGGTACAGCATACTGTATTTTATCTCTTTCTCTCTCAGCCGTCTGCGCACGTCGTTAAAGGAGCACCTCTTTTGCTGTGTTGCAGCTGAAAAGTCAGGGACCATTCCCCTTCACCCTGCTGGCGACTCAGGTAGTCCGTCTGCCAATTCTCTACTCCTGGAATGAAGACTGCCGACAGGCACGGAATATACTTTCTGCCCAAGTTAGAATATGGTTCACCTCTGTCTGCGCTGCAAGACTTTTGGTGCCCCCTTGGCGATTGATATAGGCCACAGCTGTGGCATTGTCGGATTGGATCCTGACAGGACAATCCCATAACCTGAAAGTCCAGACCTTCAGAGCCAGACGCACTGCCCGAATCTCTAGGATGTTGATGGGCAAGGCTTTTTCGGTTCTTGACCACTGTCCCTGGACAGTTGTCTTCTCTAGCACTGCTCCCCAGCCTGAAAGGCTGGTGTCTGTCGTTACCACCTTCCAGATAACTGGTCTGAAGGATTTTCCTTTCAGCAGATTCTGGGTTAGTAACCACCAACTGAGGCTTTTGGACACCCTTGGGGACAGCCGCATTGGCAAGTCTAAAGCTCAAATCGTTTTGTTCCAAGCAGACAGGATACTGTTGCTAGACTTGCAACAGTCTAGAATGGAACTGGGCATAGGGAACCGCTTCGACTGAAGCCACCATCTTTCCTAACAACCTCATGCAAAGGCGAATAGAGGGATCTCTTTTCGACCTGACCATTCGCACCAGCTTTCTTATAGAGTTGATTTTTGCCTGAGGCAAGAACACCTTTTTCTGGGCTGTGTCTATGATCAGGCCCAAGTACTCCAGCCTTTTTAGCAGTTTTAAGGAAGCCTTCTCTAGGTTGAGAATCCAACCTAGACTTTCCAGGAAACTGGTTGTAATGCGTACACTTTGCTCCAAACGAGCCACCGACTGGTCTATTAGCAATAGATCGTCTAGGTATGCCAAGACTGTTATGCCCTGTGCCCTTAACCTGGCTAGAGGTGGGGCCAGAGCTTTTGCAAACACGAGGGGTGCTGTAACTAGCCCAAAGGGCAAGGCTACAAATTGAAAATGCTGCTGTTCTACCTTGAACCGCAGAAACCTTTGATGAGCGGGAAATATAGGGACATGCAGATATGCATCTCTGAGGTCGATAGACGCCAGAAGTTCTTCTCCTTGTAGGAAAGAAACCACTAACCTGATCGACTCCATGCGAAAGGAGCGGATCTTCAGGAACTGATTTAGATTCTTTAGATCTAGAATGGGTCTGACATCACTATTTGGTTTTGGTACCGTAAAGAGGTTTAAAAAAAAAACCCAAACCTTGCTCTTCTGTGAGGATTTGTATGATCACCCCCAGAGCCAGTAATCGGTCTAGTTCCCGAAACAGAGATTGCCTTTTCCCTGGATCTTTGGGAGCGTTTGATCTCAGAAAACGAGACGGTGGAAACTCCCGAAATTCTAGTTTTTATCCTAGAGAAGATTCTATTCACGGTGATAAAGGGACTGAAGTGAGGGAGGGGGATCTAACACGCTTCCTATCCTTTTGGATGGAGGATGCGATTAAAGCCCCTAATATTCCTTCTAGGCCCTGCAGGGTGGAGGAAAATGCATCTTCAGTCATGTATACAGGGGCTCAGATGTGAGAAGCAGCTGCACCACCAATTGGTTCCAGTGACTTACCCTGGCTTGCCATATCTGGTATTTCAGGATGACAGTGTGGAGGCAGGACTGGAGTTCCCAGCGCCTTGGGGTGGAATTTTTGGTACCTTCTTTGTGGTGTCTTTTTTGGGAGCCATAGTGCTGAGCACAAAAAGCAGAGGCACTAAGTAAACGCACTACTTGCTGAGCAATAGTCTAGCAAAAAAACAACGCTGCTAATAAAGTTCAGCTTTGGTGCTGAGTATAAATGATTTCCTGTACTGGAAATGCCTGTATGCAGTTGCCTTAGGTGCCCCCAGCGCTCCTGTGTGCCAGACTCCAGCTGGTTAGCTGAGAAGCGTCTGTCTCTCAGTTGTCCCCAGCGCCTGCGCTGTGTGCTCCTCGTGGACTTGCGTCCCGCACACGGTGCCACGCCCCTCCCTCATTGATACGCCCCCCCCCCCGGTTTTAAAATTAGCCATAGTGCGCGTGTGCGTGGACAACATTTGAAACACACGCTTCATAGTTAGACAGTGCAGACCCAGTGAGAGGGGAGGGTGGGGAGGCGGGAAGTTTAAAAAACTTATGAGCTTCTGTGGGGAATAAAAATCCAACATAGGTAAGCCGCCGCCACCGCACCTCCCAAGGGGGGGGGGGGGGGGGGAGTACAAGCTACTGTTGTACCTCCCAGCCCTTGGTTCCCCCCCCCAGGGGGGAAGGAGAACATGCTGTTGAAAAAAACTTTGTTCTGGATGAGGAATCCCCCCTGGCTTGCCGAGATCACACACATGCTGTTTAGCTGGGACACCGCGCTGACTGTGAAGCTACGTACTAAGGTATGTGCCTTCACTTCCTCTAGTGGAGATTTTTAGGCATGACAACATTTTACTCATGGAAGAAAAAACCATAGGTGGACTTTTTACCGTTCCGACTTCTTCCCTTACATTATCCTTGTTGCAGGATACTGCTGTAACAGACAGATCCAAACTTCACCCATCACGGTGGGCTGCGTTAGCAAACCTTCAAGGACCGGGTCCCTTTTTATCGGGGTTCCACTCCCTTGGACCTGTATTAGCACCCCGCCAGGAAAATCTTTAGGTAATGTAAGTATGACCAAAAAGCCCTGGGTCCCAGGGTCCAGCCCTGCAAGGAGAGGCATTACAGGCAAAACCTCGTGCCTCGTATAGGAGGCCCGGGTACCATCCACCTTGGCCTCAGTGGCACTTTGGATGGATCCGGTCTATGGAGGCTGTTTAAATCCCGCAAGGATCCCTCCAGTGGAGCTCTTCAGAGCACATCTTCACTCGTGACCAACACCTTAGACACTGGCAAAAAAACTGAGGTACTCCTGGTAGGAGGAGGCGTTATATAGGGAGTGAACTTCCTGTATTGGGTATACCAGTGTCCATCACCTGAAGGTGCCTATATACCCACATAGTGATTACTATGGTGCTCTGTGTCCCGTGATGTACGATAAAGAAATAGAGATTGTATTACCAGATTTTAAAATTTGTGCTAAAAAAAATAAAATAAAGAAATAAGTTCCTGTATGTGGCCTCTTCACCTTTTGGTAAAAAAAAAAAAAAAGTGTACATAAAGCCAAAACAATTTTTAGTTTTGAATAGAGTTATGAAGGATCAAAATTTTGTATTTTTTTTCTTTGTAATCTGCTCTCACTTCCTATCCTCCAGACACAACAGGAGGTGAGCGGGGATCTCTTCAAATGAAGATAATTTACCTTTACTTAATAACTTGTGGATTCAACAGGAGATAAGTGGGGACCACTCAAAATGAAGGGAAATACCGTCTTAGCTGCTATCAGAACAAGTGTCCCTAGTGGAAGATATTCCTATTTGTTCTTGTTCCGGCGACAATGCTAATTTTTTCTAATTTGTATTCACAAGCACTAGGACAAATAGAGAGGGTGGCCCTCTTCACCAGGGGCACAGACAGCAATAAAACCCAACAGAGATAATACTCCTTTTGCCTATGCTACCCAAAGCTAATAAGGAAACGTTTTTGGTTTAGACAATTTAAGCAAGTCCACACCAGGTATAAAAATACATTGCCATGTGGTCAACAAAAAGTTGGGACAGTATCCAGAGCACATAGTAAGGATTGGAATGAGTTGACTACATAATGCTTGTTCTTCCCGGAGGAACAGCAAACTTCAGAAGAGGTCTTCAGTATTGGCATGCCAGATCAAGTGCATTAGACGTCGAAGAGCTCCCTGTCTTCTCTACAGCCTGAAAGCCCCAAAAATCTTTTCTCTTGAGGAACCTCAGAAGTCTGCATTTCTCTATTAATCCCATGCCTGTTTTGAAACCACTTGAGCCTCAAGGTTAAGTGGGTTCATGACAGACACGATGTTCAGTCATCTAAATCAATGCACATCTTAGAAGCCTAGTGGCAAGGGAGATCAAAACCAACTCCCAGCTACACACAAAGCGTTAAAAGGTTAATACACTTAGCAGGGTTCAATTCAGCTTTTGAAATATCCTCCATGTTTCTTTATTAAGGCAGGAATAAGGTCAATTGTTCTATTCTACCAAGGGTTTTTACCTGATGAAGTGGGGAACTGATGAGTTATTTTTCAAGGTAGCCAAAAGCACTATGAGATTGTCTTGCCGATATGAAATGAAATAAAGCATGCACCTGCGTCTCCTATCAAGGTATTACTAGGCAGCTGCCGTCTCTCACAATGGCTAGAGGCAACAAACATAGCTGCTTGTCATGACAGTCAAGCCGATCACTAAAAAGCCATACGTAAATAAAGAATGGATCTAGTCGTTTCCCATCAGAAAAGTTCTCTTCGTAAAAAAGGATGCTTTCCTCATTTTTGTTACACGCACATAAAAAGAACAGGTGACTCCTGTGAAGTGAAGATTGGCTATAATTCTCCATGGGTAAACCCCAACTTCAGTTCAGCACATATGCTGAATTTTAATGGGTACAAGGAGCAATAGAGCTGAAAGAGACAGAAAAGGATTTTTATGGCACAAAGCTAAAGTGTATTATTGTCTATTCCAGGAAGGATGAACGGAAGAAATGGATTTAAGCAATTCATAAGTAACATATTTAATGAAAATTAAGGTGCATAACTTCCGTGAAATCCGCATGTCAGAGTAATCCAGAGCAGAGATGTAACTGGAACCTTCAGGGCCCCGGTGCAAGAAAGCATAAAAGGCCCTTATGACCCTTGGCTGAGTGGTTGATCGCCAAGGCCTGGTTGCATATGCAACCCTGATCCAGAGATATGGGCAGCTAAAGATACATGCAAATCATGACTTTTCCTCAAACTTGGTTCCAGCCCCCCCCCCCCCCAAATTGGTTCATTAGTCTACTGGGAAGCCCAAGAGACCAATAGGGAGATAAAGGATGTGGGAGCAGACAGAGAGAAGCAGGCCATTCCAGCACATAGGGTTGATGTATTGCATTCAATTTAATAAAAACTACTTGCCAACTGCAATACAATATATATATATATATATATACACACAGTGGGGACGGAAAGTATTCAGACCCCCTTAAATGGAAGATGTTTGGGACGACCAGAACCCCTCCTAGAGCTGGCCTTCCGGCCAAACTGAGCTATCAGGGGAGAAGAGCCTTGGTGAGAAAGGTAAAGAAGAACCCAAAGATCACTGTGGCTGAGCTCCAGAAATGCAGTCAGGAGATGGAAGAAAGTTGTAGAACGTCAACCATCACTGCAGCCCTCCACCAGTCGGGGCTTTATGGCATAGTGGCCCGACGGAAGCCTCTCAGTGCAAGACACATGAAAGCCCGCATGGAGTTTGCTAAAAAAAAACACCTGAAGGACTCCAAGATGGTGAGAAATAAGATTCTTTGGTCTGATGAGAACAAGATAGAACTTTTTGGCCTTAATTCTAAGCAGTATGTGTAGAGAAAACCAGGCACTGCTCATCACCTGTCCAATACAGTCCCAACAGTGAAGCATGGTGGTGGCATTATGCTGTGGGAGTGTTTTCCAGCTGCAGGGACAGGATGACTGGTTGCAATCGAGGGGACAAATGAATGCGGCCAAGTACAGGGATATCCTGAGCGAAAACCTTCTCCAGAGTGCTCAGGACCTCAGACTGGGCCGAAGGTTTACCTTCCAACAAGACAATGACCCTAATCACACAGCTAAAATAACGAAGGAGTGGCTTCACAACAACTCGGTGACTGTTCTTGAATGGCCCAGCCAAAGCCCTGACTTAAACCCAATTGAGCATCTCTGGAGAGACCTAAAAATGGCTGTCCACCAACGTTTACCATCCAACCTGACAGAACTGGAGAGGATCTGCGAGGAGGAATGGCAGAGGATCCCCAAATCCAGGTGTGAAAAACTTGTTGCATCTTTCCCAAAAAGACTCATGGCTGTATTAGATCAAAAGGGTGCTTCTACTAAATACTGAGCAAAGGGTCTGAATACTTAGGACCATGTGATATTTCAGTTTTTCTTTTTAATAAATCTGCAAAAATGTCAACAATTCTGTGTTTTTCTGTCAATATGGGGTGCTCTGTGTACATTAATGAGGAAAAAATGAACTTAAATGACTTTAGCAAATGGCTGCAATATAACAAAGTGTGAAAAATTTAAGGGAGTCTGAATACTTTCTGCCCCCACTGTGTATATATATATATATATATATCTATATATATATATATATATATATATATATATATATATATATATATATATAGATAGATAGATAGATAGATAGATAGATAGATAGATAGATATATATATATATATAGATATAGAGGCTTGCAAATGGTCTACTGGGGTTATGGTTGAAGTCTTTTCTCAGCCAGCGATTTTTCTCTCTCATCAAAGCGTTCCGAATGGCTAGTTAGCTACTGGATTGCTTTCAGAAGCAGCAAGAAGGATCGCCCCACCCCTTCAGCGGGTGTTACTCAGGTTTACCGTTTTTGTGGCAGGCCATAGAAGTGAACAGATGCCAGATCATCTCTGATCACCTTTATGATCTAGGAGGACCGGAGTGACATCATGACGTAACTTCCGGTCTAGGGTGAAAAGTAAACAATTTTTTTAAAGCAAATGATCAATTTTATTTATTTTTTGATCTTTTGCTTTCAAAAGGTAGAGGAGAGAGCTGAGGACCTGTCATCCCTTATTTCTATTACAAGGGCTGTTTACATGAATAAAAGTGATCAAAACAATAGGATTTTTTCCACAGCTTACCTGTAAAATCCTTTTCTTGGAGTACATCACAGGACACAGAGCAGCCATAATAACTAACTGGGTTAAATGCCACCTATAGGTGAATGGACACTGGCAAATCAAAAAGACAGGAAGTCCTCCCCTATATAACCCCTCCTACACAGGAAGTACCTCAGTTTATTAGCAAGCAATACATTTCCCAGACAAGAGGGGAGGGATCTCTGTGTCCCGTGATGTACTCCAAGGAAAGGATTTTACAGGTAAGCTGTTGAAAATCCTATTTTCTTTATCATACATCATGGGACACAGAGTAGCCATAATAACTAACTGGGATGTCCCCAAGCAATGCTTTTAAAGGGAGGGAACCCATTATGACCAAAGAAACACCATCAGAACAACAGGATCTATATTGCAGCCTGCAGCACACTGCGCCTAAATGCCACATCCTCCTGAGTCCTGACATTCACTTGATAAAACCAGGTGGCAGCCTTGCAAATCTGAGCCATCGATGCTGGATGATGAACTGCTCATAAAGCACTCACTCTCCTGGTAGAGTGTGCCCTTACTGGAAAAGGCAGGGGTTTTCCCCTTAATCCATACGCCTGAACAATCACTTGGCGGATCCATTCGGAAACAGTCGACTTAGATGCTGCCTGTCCCTTCTTGGGACCTTCTGGCAATACAAACAGAACATCAGGCTTCCGCATCTGAGTCGACACTCCCAGATAGACCCTGATCGCTCATACTACATCAAGAGAATGAAATAATTTCTCCTCTGTAGACTGTGGATTCGGAAAAAAGGAAGGCAGAATGGTATCCTGATTCAGATGAAAACTGGACACTACCTTAGGCAAAAATTCAAAGCTGACAGAGCCGCCAACTCTGACAGCCTCATGGCCAATGTCACTGCCACCGAGAAAACAAATTTTCTTGTCAGGAGGACAGGGGAATCTGCCAAATAGGCTCAAAAAGCTGCTTCTGTAAAACCCCCAGGACTAAGTTAAAATCCCAAGGGCACAGAGGCAGCCTGACTGGTGGAAGCACACGAATCATCCCCTGTACAAATGTTCTAAGGAATGAGAAGCCATAGGCCTCTGGAAGAAAATTGCTAAGGCTGAAATTTGACCCTTAATTGTACTTAAAGCCAGATTCATATCCACTCCTTTTTGCAAAAAAGCCAGAATTCTCCCGATGACTTATCTTCAGGGGTGCCACCTCCTAGCCTCACACCAGGCAAAATAGGATTTCCAGACTCTATAGTAGATACTCCTAGAGACTGTCTTTCTAGCATTCAACATAGTAGACAATACTGGCCCAGAAATGCCCTGGTCTTTCAAAATCCTGGTTTCAACAGCCAAACCGTTAAATTTAGAGACCGTAAAGCAGGATGGAACCCATGGGCTTCCCACCGGCAATCTTACAATCTGTGCGTACCAAGTCCTTCTGGGCCAGGCTGGAGCTACTAGAATCACCATCTTTCTCTCTTCTCGGATCCTGCGCAGTAGCCTTGGCAACAGCCGGATTGGAGAGAAGACATATATCAGGAAAAACGGATCCCACGGAATTACCAAGGCATCTGTCCCTAATGAAAGCAGGTCCCTGGTTCTGGGCACAAAACGGTCTAGTTTCGGGCTGAACCTGGATGCCAGCAGGTTCAACAGGAACCCCCATCAGTGGCAGATCAATGCAAAGATCTCGGGATTTAGGGACCACTCCCCTGGAAACATCAGCTGGCGACTCAAAAAGTCCGCCTGCCAATTCTCCATTCCCGGAATAAACACAGCTGATAGGGATGGAACAAATCTTTCTGCCCAGGTCAGCATGCGATCCACTTCCTTCTGGGCTGTCTGACTCCTGGTGCCTCCCTGATTGATATATGCCACAGCCGTGGCATTGTCCGACTGGACCCTCACAGGACATCCTTGTAGTCTGGAAGTCCAGAAGCTTAGGGCCAAGCGAGCTGCCCTAGGACTGCCCCCCAACCAGAGAGCCTGGCGTCTGTCGTCACCACCTTCCAGACCACAAGCAAAAAGGACTTTCCTTTTTTCAGATTCTCAGTTATCATCCACCAACTGAGACTCTGACGCACTTTCAGCCGAAGAGATATGTGCCAGTCCAGAGCCTGGGCAGTCTTGTTCCACACAGACAGAATGTTGTTCTGTAGTGGTGTGGAGTGGGATTGTCCATAAAGGACTGCTTAGAATGAAGACACCATTTTCCCCAGTAGCCTCAAACACCGGCGAATGGAGGGATATTTTTTCCCTTTTAAGACCTGAACGAATATTTTCATGGCTCTGACTTTCCATGGTGGCAAAAATACCATTGCCGTTATCGTGTCTAATATTGGCCCTAGATACTCTAGGCACTGAACCGGCTGCAGGGCCGATTTTGACCAGTTCAGAACCCAACCCAGACGGAACCGTTTGATCTACCAATAATAGGTCATCCAGGTATCCGGCAACCAATATTCCCTGAGATCTTAGAACTGCCAATACAGGAGCCAGTACCTTTGTGAATACATGAGGTACCGTGGCTAACCCGAAGGGCAGCGCCACAAACTGAAAATGTTGGTTGCCTACTGCGAATCGCAGAAACCTTTGATGGGATCTGCAGATTGGCACATGTAGGTATGCGTCCTTGATGTCTATGGATGCCAAAAATTCCTTTCCGTGCAAGGAGGCTACGACTGAACGAGCGAATGTCTAGAAACTGATTCAGAGCCTTGAGATCCAGAATAGACCTCACATCTCCATTTGGCTTTGTGACTATGAAAAGATTTGAGTAAAACCACCTCTCGTTGGCTGGAACCTCTGAAATTACTCCTTGTGACCTTAGAGACCTTTTTCTTTACCGGATCTATGGGGACGTTGGACCTAAAAAACTGAGAGGGGGAAGCCCCCGGAATTCTATTTTGTACCCCTGAGGCACCGTAGAAAAAACCCACTTGTCACTTCTTCCCAGGCATCTTAAAACTCTAATAGCCTCCCCCCGACCCGCATGAGTGGGGGGGGGTACCGTTATAAGGAGGGTTTGGGACTGGATTTAGGGGGTCTCTGGGCCCAGGGCTTCTTCAGCCCTTGCGGCTTTCCTCTAGCCCCGGATGGCTGAGGCCGTCGAAACTGCCTGAAATTGGAAGTGCTGGGTACTGAAGCACTAGACACCTTAAAGGAAGGCCGTCTGCTCCTTTTCTTAACTGGTAGAAGCGCACTTTTACCCCCTAAAATCTTCTAGATATATTTATCCAGACCTTCTCCAAATAGTCACTCCCTGTGAAACAGGAAACCAGCTAATAATCTTTTGCAGGGTAACTCCGCAGACCAGTTTTTTAACCAAAGAATCCTGAGCATATGTACTGATAGAAGGGCCAACCCGGACAACTGCTGAATGGAATCTTTAAGAGCATCTACTGCAAAACATAAGGCACGAGGTAACTCTGCCAAATTCTCAGCAGACACCCCCTGATCAGGGACAATCTTAGCCACCTGCTTCACCTGGTCCTTTAAAGACTGACAGATACCTATAGCTGCCACAGCCAGTTGTGCAGTAGCAATAGCAAATTAAGCTTTTAATAAAGACAAATTTTTATCCGCTGGATCTTTAAACACCTGGGCATTATCTACACAGGATAGGTAAGACTCTTATTCACAGAAGAAATGGCAGCATCCACTGATGGCATAATGCATTTCTTTATAAACTTTTCCTCCATAGGATACAAAAGTGCAAACCTTTTAGGAGAAATAAAAAGCTTATCAGGGTGATCCCAGTCAGCATACACAATTTGCTCCAGCAATGGATGCAAAGGGAAGACCTGTGAACTCTTTGGAGGCCGAAGGGAGCCTAAAGATGAAAAGGAAACCTCAGGGATCTCTACAGGCAGCTATTTAAATTCTGATCGGACCATCTCCGTGAGGGACTGGATTAACAGACTCTGGTATTGAGAGGCTGAAAATGGTTCTTCAGAACCCGATTCCTCAGAAGTGGAGTCTGTGGCCTGACCTTCCTCCTGGTCATTTACTGCCACTTCTTCCACATCTTCTTCCCAATCCTGTTCCAATGCAGGTGGGGGCTCAAGTGAAGGGGATCTATCCCGTTTCCTTCCACATTGGGAAACTGAAGCAATCATACCTGCTATCTTTCCCTCCAGCCCAGCTAAAGCCGATGCCAAGTCATCCTTTGTGACGTAGGTTGAGGCAGAAAGCATTAAGTGTCGCTACAATGCCTGACAACTGTAATGGCTCAGACTGGCCAGTTGTCTCAGGTCTTTCAGGATAGTTAAACACAACAGATGTAAGGCTAGCATCCTCCAATACTGATGGTGGCGCACTCGCGCCCCTTCCTGCTGTGCCTCCCCCACTCCTTTTCCGGGAAGACATGCCTGAGACAAAAAAAATTGAGGTAACAAAAAAACCCCACCTTATGCACTCAACTGTCCTGCAAAATACTGCACCCCGTCTTTGCAGTACACAGCTCTTACAGGACCTGCAGTGCCCTGGTCCATCCACCTACAGTGACTCACGTGCCCAGCTGACACCACTCTGTGTCCCTTCCAGCCTGCTTACAGAAGCATAAGCCAGGAACACCTCCTAATATGGCCGCTTCCGCCCCAACCTCTCATGCCCGGCGTGCATGTTTGCTACGTGCACGCTCGTAGCGTCCTATACACCACTTGCGTCCCTCTTACGTGCACGTCCATCGTGCACGCTTGTCGCACCTTTCCCGCGTGTGCGCCCCCTATAGCCGCATAAATAAAATGGAAAAGGGCCACCAAAGGCACCAGAGTAGAAGCTAGGTGTGCGAGTGGGAGGATCCAAGAGCTGCCCACCTCCTGTTGGGATTATCCAGGCTGGAAGACTCCACTGGAAGAGCCCCGCTGAAGTGCAACTATACTGCCCCCAGTGGACAGAAAAAACATGACACCTGGTCCCATACACAAAAAAGTAAGATACTGTTTTGTTTTGTTTTTTTTCTAAAACACTTACCAGTCCCGCCGTAGGATTCTGCTTACAAAGCTAGACTCCAATCTTCCCCGATCACGGTGGGTTCTGTCTTTTGGACCTTCAAGGACCGGGTCCCCCTGAGTATGAGGTCACTCCCTTGGACCTGTAAAGCACCCTGTCTGATCTCTTTTGGAGTCTTTCTTACCAAGGGTCCGGATCCCAGGGTCCAGTGCCCAAAGGGTCACATTACAGGCAACACCTCGTAATCTTCGCTGTAATCGAGGTTCAGGTACCATCCATTTTAGTTATCACAGTCCGGATGGATACAATTATACAGCCCCTTAAATCCTTCAGGATCTGTTTCAAGGACCAATCTCCTAGCTAGATCATAGAGAGCTTCTCCAACCATAACCATCACCTTACAAGACACTGGCGAAAAAACTGAGGTACTTCCTGTGTAGGAGGGGTTCTATAGGGGAGGACTTCCTGTCTTTTTGATTTGCCAGTGTCCATTTACCTATAGGTGGCGTATAACCCAGTTAGTTATTATGGCTGCTCTGTGTCCCGTGATGTACGATAAAGAAAAGATAAAGATTAAAGGGACGGTGTAAAAATGTTAAATGCCCCCATCCCTCCATTCTCATTAAACATGTGTGGTATTACCACAACGTTAGGGAGAGCAATAATTGTAGCACTAGACCTCCTCTGTAACTTTAAACAGGTAACCTGTAAACGTTTTTAAAGTGTCACCTAAGGTGATTTTAAAGTGTCATAGTTTGTCTTCATTCCACGAGCTTAAAGCGTGACAAGTACTCGGCTTAACTTCATCTTTATATAGTTTACAAAAATTGGGTTTTATATTGTGTTTTTTTACATTAAAATTCATTAAAGTGTATTTTTTCGCAAAGAATGGCATTTGAAAAACCTCTGCGCAAATACCATGTGACATAAAAAAATTGCAACAATCGCCATTGTATTCTCTAGGGTTTCTGCTAAATATATATGTGTGTTTGGGGGCTCTCTGAATAATTTTCCAGCAAACAATACTGATTTTTAAATTTACAAAAAATGCCAGAAAAGGCTTTGTCCTAAAGTGCACATGGCATTGTGACATCATTACAGTTACCAGATAAATTACAGCTCAGGTAAGTTAAACATGGAAAGGGGGCTGGTAACTTTCAGAATCGGATTCACTTTACATGGCATTCTTAACTGTAAATAAAACAAAGATCAGTGATATCCACAAATGTAAAAATTGATTTACTCACGATTGATTTGCGATTTTGATGCATCGAATTAAAAATAAAATATCTTTCATAACGTTGCACAAAAAGCATGCCACTTTTAAAAAGGTCCTGCTTCTGTGTGTTGTGGATACATCTTCATCTGACTTTCAGAAGCTCCATGCTCACCAGAACCTTGCTCTCAGCTGCAGGAAAGAAAATAAAATTAGACCTTGAGCGCAGTTGTAAGTAAAATTGATCAGCGATCTGGTATTTCTGTCCAGGTTATACTGGAAAAGTCAACTCTGAATCCTGCAATAGCTTGCAAATGGGTCTGTTCACCAAATCTATTGTGTAACCTTCTCTTTCCAATCAGATTTTTACTTTACCACTAAAGGACTGGAAGATTTTCCGCCTTAATGACCAGGCCATTTTTTTACGATACGACACTGCGTCGCTCTGACAATTGCGCGGTCGTGTGACGCTGTACCCAAACAAATTGACACCCTTTTTTCCCCCAATAGAGCTTACTTTTGTGGGTATTTGATCACCTCTGCAGTTTTTATTTTTTGCACTATAAATAAAAAAAGGCCGACAATTTTAAAAGAAAAAACAGCATTTTATACTTTTTTGCTATAATAAATATCCCCCCAAAAAAATTTAAAAATACAAATTTCTTCATCAGTTTAGGCAAATATGTGTTCCCTGGGAGGTGTTTCTAACTGTGGCGGGAGTGTACTGACTGGAGGAGGAGAGAGATCACTGTTCCTGATCACAAAGAACAGATGATCACGCTTTACTCCCCGGTCAGAATGGGGATCTGTTTGTTTACATTGACAGACCCCTGTTCTGGCTCTCTGTGGAGGGATTGCAGGTGTCCGGCAGTCATCGCGGCCGCCAGCCATGTGCATCAGCTTCCCCGCCATGCAACGGGTGTGCGCGCTTGCTATGCTTCTTAAAAGAGCCGACCTGCCGCTGTATAATGATGGCGGCTGGTCGGCAAGTGGTTAAAGGCAGATTTCAATTAAAAACTGATGCCTTTGAAGAATTTCTTTCACAGCTATAATTTTTGTAAATCGGAATTTCTAATTGTCAACAGCAGCATGGAGGCAGCTGTGGGTGTGTTTGAGAATTCCTCTTCTGAGTTACAAACTGGTGTTCCCGGATCAATAGCTCAGTAACAACAGCCAGTAGAGGAAGCAGGTGTGCTATAGCTATGCCTGGATGAACAGCTGAAACCTTTCATAGGTAGGTTGCATATTCTGTATGAGTATTGGGGTTCTTCAATGTTCAGTTCTTGGCTGGACTGTACCTTTAAATCCACATGTGAAGAAAAGATGTGTAAATTTAAGCCATCTTTCCACACGCACACTAATGTCACCTGTATGCAATGTTGACAGAGCTATTAAACCAAGCCTATTATCCACGCATTTACAATCCACTCATTAAGTATATTGTGCACAATCAGATATGACCAATTGGTGCCCGTTCCATCAGCGTGCGTCGTGGTGATTGAAGGCAACCGCAATGGCAATGGGATCCTAGCCTGTGGAATGTGTCCCTCTAATTCCTCCCATTAAGTCTACACTGAGTGACGTCTCTATTAATCAGGGTCCTTGCTTAAAAGGTAGAGCAAGAGAAGCAGAATCTCTTACACGGCGCACTAGCAGATTGGTACGGACTCAAGGAGCCCCAGTTTGTTAACCTGACCTCTGTGGATCATTCTGTACATGGTAAGTTCTGGGAATGGGGATTGTCATGTATTTAACCATATCAAATTTCAGACAATATGTAATCTCAAATATGGGACCAATTTGGAAAAACTATAGTCGGACTTAGAATTAGACATGGAATATGGGTGATATGGACGACTGTTCTGAAATCATGCACCAGCGGTTCAAGCCAATTGTTTGATGTATATTTAACTGGATGAATATGGGCATTATTTGCATTTAGCATTTATGTTAGCTTGCATTAAAAAAGAAGCCATCGGCAGGTTGGTGTTTGTTTTCAAGGCTTCAAAGGTTTATGGGGCTGAGGCATTGCTGAACAAGTATTTTGGAACATGAACATTTAAATAAAATTTTCAGTCTAGAATTTTGATTACCGTATATACTCGAGTATAAGTCGAATTTTTCAGCACCTTTTTTTGTGCTGAAAGTGCCCCCCTCGACTTATACTCGAGTCAAGCACTTTTCTGCAGCAAAAAATTTCATTTTCCGAACCGACTTTGGGGCCCCGTATCTCAGGGCCACTTGGTGCTAGAAACCCCAAATTTGGTGTGCAAACCTAGTTCCACAACATATCCAAAGCTGGAGTTCCTAGCTGTAATTGGCCCTGAGATACGGGGCCCCAAAATCGGTTCGGAAAATGTCATTCTCTGCTGCAGAAAAGTGCTTGACATTTTCTGAACCGACTTTGGAGCCCTGTATCTCAGGGTCACTTAGTGCTAAGAACCACAAATTTGGTGTGCAAACCCAGTGGACCTGGTACCATAACATATCCAAAGCTGGAGTTCCTAGCACCAAGTGGCCCCGAGATATGGGGCCCCAAAATAGGTTTGGAAAATGTCATTCTCTGCTGCAGAAGTGCTTGACATTTTCTGAACTGATTTTTGGGGTCCTGTATCTCGGGGCCACTTGGTTCTAGAAATCCCAGCTTTGGATATTTTATTGTGCTAGTTCCACTGGGTTTGCACACCAAATTTGGGGTTCCTAGCACTAAGTGGCTCCGAGATACGGGGCCCCAAAGTCGGTCAACTGTGTCCATCTGTAGCAATGTCATTTCCAGACACTTTGGGTTCAGAGACCCCAAATTTTGGCTGCAGCTAGGGGGCATCTAGGAACCCTTAACTACCGAGTTTGAAGTTCGGGGGACCTATGGCTGCAAATGGGCGCAGTGAGGCATGCAAATGGGCACAGTGAGGCTGTAAATGGGCATTGTTGACCCTCTTTTCCACTTACAGTAGCTGTGCATTTCTCACCCTCGTCTTATACTCGGGTCACTAAGTTTTTCCCATTTTTTTGTGGTAAATTAGGGCCTCGACTTATACTCGGAACGACTTATACTCGAGTATATACGGTACAAAATATTTCTAATAAAATAATTTATGACCAACTATAAAAAAATACAACTGACTTATGACTGAATTAAAAATATATATTTCTTTTAATCTTGAAACCTTAACCACTTAACCTCGGGAAGATTTACCCTCTTTCACTTTTTGCAAAACAGCACTGCGTTACAGTAACCTTTTTTCTTTTGGTGGTTTTTGATTAGCACTGTGTTTTTTTGATTTTTTTTTGCGCTATAAACAAAAAAAAAAACAACAATTTTGAAACAAAATATATATTTTTTACCTTCTGCTAACAAACATATCCAATAAAAATGTAAAATGTCTAAATAAATTTAGGCCAATATGTATTCTGCATATAAAAAAATGCAGCGCATAATTACCATGTGAGAAAACGGAACACACCAAGTCCTGAATTGGTGCTATAACAAAAAATATAAAATAAACATAAAGTCAATGGGTGAATGTGAATGTCCCACTGCACCAAAAGGTGAGTAAACTCTAAAAGGTGGTGATATTCAAATGGTTGTCAGAAGTGGAATTTCATCTTAAACCGACATTTCAATTGGTTGGACCAATCATGGCAGAAGTAATGTGTAAAGACTCTTACCAGATCGCGTAGATTCCCGTGTCAGCGACAGAGAATCGCATGAGCAGTGTGCCACCAAAGGCGTAGAAAAGGAAGTCTGCTACATATTTTTGGTAAAAGCGTATATTGATTGGTTTAGCATCTACAAACTATGGGATTTATACTGGAATTTCCCTGTTTTTTTTTTTTAATACTAGTAATGGCGGTGATCAGCGGTACTGCAATATTGCGGCAAACAATCGGACACTGACACTTTGCTGGAATCAGCGCGAAAAATATGCACTTTCACTGTACTAATGACACTGGCTAGGAAGGGGTTAAATATCTAGGGCGATCAAAAGGGTTAACTGTGAGCGTGTGTTTACTATGTATGCTGCTTTTACTAGGGGAAGAGATGGATTTGAGTCCCCGCTTTTCAGGAACATAGAATCCCTCCTTTCCCCCCTCAGAACGGAACTCTGCCCTGTTTACATATGCAGAGCTCTGTTCTGAGCCCATCAATCGGCAGGTTTCGGCAGATATCGAGTGCCCGACACCCGCAGATTGGCTTTTGCAGTGAATAATCGCAGCAGAAGGGGTGCACGTTATCACGTGTATATACGTGATCTGGCGCACAGCTGCCACCCTGTAGCAGTAAAACTGCTATAGGGCAGTCAGCAAGAACATAAAGCAGCACCTGAAATGTATCCCAAATATGAACTTAAAGCCAATGGCAGTCACTTTCTTAAAAGAAATATGGGGGCTGTGATTACTAATCTTCTCTTGATGATTCTAGCTTCCAAGTTGTCGACTGATCCTCCAGAAAGTTGTCAAGCCGATCTTTCCAAACCAGGGCAACTAGCATTTTCAGAATCAGATGCTATGTAATAAAAATCCTCTAAATCTAAACACAAAAACAAATAAGTATTATAATGCAGCTTACCAGTCCTTAGATGTGGTGGCTACATTTGTTTTTCTTTTTTTATGCTTTCCCCCATTATTGCTACCTGATAATCCTACCATCCTAGGTGATGATGTTAAATCCGCACCTGTATCATAACAACAAAACAAGATAAGACTACAGGACTCTGCTCCTCTGCTCTTTCCTATAACATAGTTTGGCATGGTTCTGTAGTTTACAGAGATAGCCGAGTACAGTGAAACTGCTAACAGTCAGAACTGGCAGAGCGTACAGGAATTTATCAGCTCAAAAGATTTCTAGCAAGATCCTCAGGTATTTTTTTGCACTTATTGAACAGATATAACAAAACACTTTTGATGATAGATTTAACAGACCAAATAAGCAAAAGAGCAAATAGGAAACATTTATTGTTAGGGTTTATATACCCTTGAAACCTGAACTCCGTGAAAATAAAAAAAATACAAACATGATTGCAGCTCTGTGTTCATTAATAAATCATTAAATCCTTCGTGACTACAGGTTATTGATGCTTAGATGCCCAGGATAAAGTTTGCAGCTTCATCATTTGTTGGCTAATTTAAAGTAGTATTAACCCTCTGCGTGTTTATAGTTTAACACACTGAGCACAATAAAATAAAAAATCAACAGTATACTATTTGTTAAAACTCTTACCTAGCACTTGCAGCTTACCACCTCCAATACAGTTGGCTCCTGCACTTCCAGTCTTCACAGGAAAGAGTTAACAGTGGACAGTGCAGTCTGGAGTCAGTCTTTTAGCTTGGAGAAGGGAGGAGGAAGAGAAAGGGAGTGTCTTCCCATCCTAGGTTATGCGGCTGTGTGTTTCTACTGATGCACAGTGTAGGGAGCCACAACTCTAGTCTCTGCATGCAAGGGTGGCTCCATAGGATGCTGCAAAAAAAAAAAGCCACCCTGAAACAGGAAACCTGGGACAGTTGTCCTGGCATCAGATAGTAGCTGCATACTCAGTAAGCAATTAAATCAGCCGCTGAAAGTGCTTAAAAACAGGGGTTAATATCACTTGAATAATAACTAATAAAAAAAAAATGAACAAAATACTTTTTGTAAATGTTTAGGTTATTTTTAGTACACTTTAAATTAGAAAACCATGCACTGTTTTTATCATAGGCTGACTAATGACCCAAAAAAATTTACATCTTTTTCTAAATTTTAATGTATTACTTTTTTTTAATAGTGCAACTGTATCTGACAGTTGCACTATGAAAAAGATGGCACTGGAGATGAACATAGCAACCTGAATAGAGGGGATATCTTCCAATGGGGGCACTAGTTCTGGTGACATATTTGGATTCCCTCATATTTGAGGGATTTCCCCTCAACTGCCGTTTTGGCAATGGCACAGGAAGTGAAGGGAAATCTCACACAAATGGCAAAAAAAAAACAAAAACGAAAAGTGGTTATAATCCTCTGTGCACAGAAGATTTTGCAACCTTCTGTGCAACAGAGCTCAGACTGATGGGCTGAAGTGCTCATGTGCTAACAAGGAAGATGCTGATAAGAGGAGAGAGCAGAGTGACAGAGATTAGTTCATCAGTCTGTTGCGTCTCCAGTACTGTCCAGTCAGAATAAGTTAAAGTGGTTGTAAACCTCAAGCATACAATATGAACAAAGCATATCCCTCTATAGTGTGTACTTGTCTAAACTAGGAGCACTACGGGTCATTTATGTCTTCTGCTTCATTCCTCTGTTCCTCATGGATCAATTGTGACAATTTTCCTGACACCAAGAGAAAAATGGTTACAGGGGAATGATCTTCAGCTGATAGACAGCATCAGCTCTGTTCCTGTGTGGAGGAGGGGGAGGTGTCCCTTCTGTCCAATCAACTCTCCTCACTGAGCTTTGCAGCCCTATTTTTTCTAACAGCTCGGACAAGCTTTAGATTCTGCACTTTGAGCGGATGTAAAGAAGAGAAGGCTGCAGATAAACAGGTACAACGTATAAAGGAGGATTTGTTTCAACTCTGTGTATCACCTGAGGCCAGGTCACTTCACTAGGTATATGGAACGGTTTACAACTACTTTAACTGAGGCAGAAAAAAATGAGGTCTGCTCCCCTGCCAGAAAGAAATATGTTGTGTGGCAAAGCTGAGTGATCAAAAAATATAAATCACTTGGCAGGTAAAACTACGCTGTTATATGCATTTTATCCATATATAACTATATTCGTAACTATTGAAAAAAAAAAAACTCTGAACACACATATATTATACAGTATACACACACGTGTATGTATAAATATTAAAATATTTATATATATATATATATATATATATATATATATATATATATATATATATATATATATATATATATAACACACTATATTGTCAAAATTATTGGGACGCCTGCCTTTACATGCATATGAACTTTAATGGCATCCCAGTCTTAGTCTGTAGGGTTCAATATTGAGTTGAGTCTTCTTCCCAGAAGAGTTGAAGCTGTCCACAAGGTTTAGGAGTGTGTCTATAGAAATGCATGACCATTCTTCCAGAAGCTTGATTTGTGCACTGGTGCGCAGTCATGTTGGAACAGGAAGAGGCCGTCCCCAAACTGTTGGCACAAAGTTGGGAGCATGAAATTGTCCAAAATGTCTTGGTATGCTGACGCCTTAAGTGTTCCTTGCACTGGAACTAAGGGGCCAAGCCCAACCCCTGAAAAACAACCCCACACCATAACCCCCCACCAAATGATTTGGACCAGTGCACAAAGCAAGGTCCATAAAGACATGAATGAGCGAGTTTGGGGTGGAGGAACTTGACTGGTCTGCACACAGTCATGACCTCAACCTGATAGAACTCTTTTGGGATAAATTAGAGCAAAGCACTACCTTGTGGACAGCCTTCCCAGAAGAGTTGAAGCTGGTATAGCTGCAAAAGGTGGGCCAACTCAATATTGAACCCTATGGAGTAAGACTGGGATGCCATTAAAGTTCATGTAAAGGCAGGTGTCCCAATACTTTTGACAATATAGTGTATACATGTTTACTTTTTTTTACAAATATGCATCAAATGTTTACTGACCCTTTATATACTTAAGCTTTTTTGTTTTGTTTTCACTTTTTGTCAGTTTGCAGTCTGATACAAATAATACTGGTGTGGGTTGAGTGATTTTTCTTTAGGCATATGTCTTTATAAATGGTAGAGCCGGTGTGCCACTTTCTTCACAACGGTCAAGTTTTCATCGAACCTCAAAATCCCTTAAACAAAATTCTTACACTGCTTTCATTTTTTATTCTCTGTTTAAATGAACTCCGAGGTATATATGGTAGTAGACTAATGTGTAACATGTGAGAGTAATAAGACACATAGCCCCCCGATTCAAATATTAGCTTTTCAAATGTAATGATTGGTTGGTGTGGGCAATTTTTGCACCATTTCAACCTAAAGTGAAGTTTAGGTCAGAGTAACACAGCTGCCCTACATCAGACACATACAGTCAGAGCCGGTACAAGGCAGGGGCGGAAGGGGCGGATGCCCTGGGCGATAGAATTTGCTGAAGGGAGGGGGGCGCAGATGAAGTGCTGGCAGTGTGCTTCATCATAGTAGTACATACACACCAGCCGGCGCTGCTAATAGCTGTACTGTAACTATGTGCCGAGTGCACTCCTGCACCCGGCACAAGCCTAAACAGACTGCACAAGCCCCTTCCCTGTCAGCGCTTCTCTCCCCCTATGAAGGCGATTCGTAGTCCCGTCCCGGCGGCGTGACATCACTGATGGCCAGAGGCGGGATGGGAGGAGATAGAGAGCTGCTGCAGAAGCTGCAACCTAGAGGAGCCACCGAGGAGGAACCAACAAAGTGTGTATATCACACAACGGACACAAGACAAGACACAAAAGTAAGCACTAAACAGATAATAACAAATGCAATGCCATCTGCAGATATTAAAATAAAGTGTCTGAATCCGATGAGGGGAGGGGAGGAGGCTGAGGAGAGGTTAATTACCAATGCTACCTATTTTTTAATTTCTGTAATATGCAGCATGGGAGGGGGGGGGGGGGTTAATGTACTGCCACTGGTCACTGATGCATCAGTGACCAATGGCAATACATTACCCCCCCCCCCCATGCTGCATATTACAGAAATTAAAAAATAGGTAGCATTGGTAATTAACATCCCCTCAGCCTCCCCCCCTCCCCCAATCGTATTCAGACAGTTCATTTGTTAATCTGCAGCAGAATAATACATGAATGGGGGAGGGGGGGAGGCTGAGGGGAGGTTAATTAGCAATGCTAGTTTTAATTTCTGTAATATGCAGCATGGGGGGGGGTTAATGTATTGCCATTGTTCACTGATGCATTTGTGACCAGTCACAGTTAATTAAGCCCTTTGTGCATTAGTTGCACCAGGCTCTACATTAAAAACCTTAAGCCCCCTTTCACACTGGGGCAGGGGCGGCATCGGTGGTAAAACTGAGCTATTTTTAGCGCTGCTTTACCATCATTACACACCACTCCTTCACTCCAAAGATGCTGCTAGCAGGACTTTTTTTACCGTCCTGCCAGCGCACCGCTCCAGTGTGAAAGTTCTCGGGGCTTTCACATTGGAGACACAGTAGCGGCTCTTTCAGGGCGTTTTGCAGGTGCTGTTTTTAGCGCAGTAGCGCCTGCAAAGTGCCCCAATGTGAAAGGGGTATAAGTGTAAACATCTAAGATAAAAGTTTTTGTCCTCCTATTTAATTCCTCCCCGCGCGCTGCCGCAGGTGCACATCGGGGAAAATCTGTGAAAAACAGGGGTCGGGGGGGGGGGGGGGCGCAGTTTGCCATCTCCGCCCTGGGCACCAAATGACCTTGTCCCAGCACTGCATACAGTATCTGTCCTCCGATCATAGTGGGGGGTGAAGTTAAAGTTTCTCTAGGCTGGAAAGGCTGGCTTCTGTGCTTTACTAAAAAAAAGGAACACTATCACATAAAATAATAATTACAAAAATGCAAGTATACAACGGGTTTTATAAATGACCCATCGTGGATTTTATACTATGAAAACTTGTGTGTTCTGATAACTGTATGAGGTTAATACCTGTAATTATTGTATTTGGTATGTGAAAATCCTTAATTTCTATTTTTTTACACATGTAATGTACATGCAGACCAAGTAAATGAGACAGGGACAGGAGTTGGGAGAACTTATAACACTGCCAGGTAGGCTTACATTAGTAAATTTTAATTCCTATGGCTTAAACATTTCTTAGGGCTTGTGTCAATGAGGTTTTGTTTGGAATTGCTTTTTAACAAGTGAAAAGGAACTCAAAACCAGGTTGAAACAGAAGATGGTCATCTACAGGTAGGAAACCCTTGTGAAGAAACCCAAATGGAGCTCAGGAGTGCCTTAAATTGATGCCAAATGCCCCTGAAAAGATACCAAAAGCCCATCTACACAAGCCCTTCATAAAATGTTGCTGCAACTATTAAACTTATCCTGATAATGTTGTCCCAACTGTCACTTCTGCTGGACAGTTTAACAAGGGTCTGCCTGATTAAATACAAACTGGATAGTTCAGGCAAGTCCTCATTTTACATTGTTTTGGTAAAGTTGATTGCATGGTCAGTTTGTAAGGTGTGTAGTAGTCCTTTGTACAGTATGTACATGTGGAGACAAGTGAAAAAATAGATATAAAAAAATGAATGAAAATCATGAATAATATCATTGTTACTGCATATCCTTTCATAGATGGTAAGGTTGAATAAAGACAACAGTACATCCAGTTCAACCTGTGTTGGTGTGTGTGTGTACAAAATCATTTCCCATATCCCCTGTATATTGTTTTCGCTAAGATGCACGTCCAAGAGTCTTTTAAAATATTTCCTGCCAACACCACTGATTGTGGAAGAGGGTTCCACATTCTTACCACCCTGACAGTGAAAAACCCCCTACGTAGCTTAAGGTTAAACGGCTTCTCTTCCAGTCTCATCGTATGGCCCCATGTTTCACGCCCCGAGACTAAAAGGTTCCATACTTACGCTGGGATCGCCGTTGAGATATTTGTATTACGCTATCATATCTCCTTCTCAAGTGTCTCTTTTGCATTGAGAGTAAACTTAGCGCTTTTACTCGTTCCTCATAATTGAGGTCCTCCTGTCCCCATATTAATTTAGTTGCTCTTCTCTGGACTCTTCAGCTCCAGCACATCCCTTCTGGGGATTGTTGACCAGAACTGGATGAATTACTCCAGATATAGCCGAAACAGAGTTTTATAAAGTGGCAGGATGATCATTATAGCCCTGGAGTAAATTCCCTTTTTAATGCATGCGAATATTCTGCTGGCTTTGCTTGCTACAGCTTGACACTGCATGCTATTGTGCAGTCTATCTTCTACTAGGACCCCTA
Organism: Lithobates septentrionalis; assembly: GCA_037952835.1. Taxonomy (NCBI): domain Eukaryota; kingdom Metazoa; phylum Chordata; class Amphibia; order Anura; family Ranidae; genus Lithobates; species Lithobates septentrionalis. The sequence continues at coordinate 719,386 of JBBDGP010000161.1, read as the reverse complement.
GATCCTTCTCCATCCTGGAAACCCCTAGGGGTCCCCCCCCTAATGAGTAACTTGCATTTATATTTTTACCCCCCAAGTGCATCACCTTACATTTACCAATGTTAAACTTCATTTTCCATCTAGTAGCCCACTCCATTAATTTATTCAGGTCCTCTTGTAAAGTTTCTATATCCTGCTGTGATGTTATTGCCCTACATATTTTTGTGTCATCAGCAAACACTGAGATTGAGCTATTTATCCCATACTCTATATCATTTATAAATTAAACAGAATTTTTCCTAGGACAGAGCCTTGGGGTACCCCATTACACTCTAGACCAGGGATATGCAATTAGCGGACCTCCAGCTGTTGCAGAACTACAAGTGCCATGAGGCATAGCAAGACTGACAGCCACAAGCACGACACCCAGAGGCAGAGGCATAATGGGACTTGTAGTTTTGCAACAGCTGGAGGTCCACTAATTGCATATCCCTGCTCTAGACCATTCTGAGTACATGTTATTTATCACTACCCTTTTGACCCGCCCCCGCAGCCAGTTTTCTATCCAAGAACAAACCCCATGGTCTATACCCACCAAACTCAGTTTGTAAGTTAAGCGTTTGTGTGGGACTGTATGAAACACTTTTGCAAAATCCAGATACACCACATCCACCCGCAGTGGCGGCTGGTGCTCAAAACCTTTTGGGGGGCACAAACAAACTGAAAAATACTGAAAAAAATTCATAAATTGCATCCTCACTGTGCCATCAAATGCAGCCACTGTGCCCATAAAATGCAGTCACTGTGCCCATCATATGCAGCCACAGTACCCATCATATGCAGCCTCTGTGCCCCCCTGCCCGCTCGCTGTCTGACTGGCACCTACCCCATCCTGGTGACGGGTCAGGCAGCTGGTGATGGCGGCAAGCTGTGGGACATGCAGCGCGTCAGCCGACGGCTCCTGTGTCCTCCATGGTTCCCGTGCGTCTCTTTTTCCGTTCCGCTAGGCATCCAATAGGGATGCCTGTGCCTTCAACCAATCAGGTGACAGGTATTAGACCCGCGCTTCCTGATTGGCGGAGAGGCGGTTCAGTGTTAGAAAGGCAAATATTCATTTGCTTTTCTAACACACTTGGGTGGGCTCCGAGTCCTCCTTTTTTGAAGCCTATTAGAGCCTATGGCTCTAATCAGGTGCTTCAAAAAACACCCCCGCCGCTGTAATTCAGGTGCCCAGCGTCCAAAAAGGGGCCGGACGCCTGAATAGGGGGTGGCTACAGCGGTCATGGATAGATTCATGCTATGCATGAATCTATCCATTTTTTATATAAGGGGGTGGCGTGACAGAGGGTGCGGCGCCCGTGCGCCCTTAAAGCGGAGTTCCACACAAAAATGGAACTTCCGCTTTTCGGAGCCCTCCCCCCCTCGGGTGTCACATTTGGCACCTTTCAGGAGGGAGGGGGGTGCAGATACCTGTCTAAGACAGGTATTTGCACCCACTTCCGGCATAGACTCCCATGGGAGTCTATGCCTTTTCCTGTCCCTCCACGCTGTCTCCTGGGAAACACACAGGTCCCAGGAGATAGCGGGGACCAGTTACGATGCGCAGCGCGACTCGCGCATGCGCAGTAGGGAACCGGGAAGTGAAGCCGCAGCGCTTCACTTCCTGATTCCCTCACCTAGGATGGCGACGGCAGCTGCCGAGAACCGAGAGGGTTCTCGGCGTCGGCTGCCGAGAACCGGGAGGGTTCTCGGCGTCGGCTGCCGACATCGCTGGACCCTGGGACAGGTAAGTGGCCATTTATTAAAAGCTACAAATACTGCAGCTGCTGGCTTTTAATATATTTTTTTTTAGGTGGTTTAGGTGGACCCCCGCTTTAATGTATGCACCGCCACTGTCCATCGGCCTACCCCTGTCCAGAGGGCAGCTCACTTCCTTGTAGAATGTTAACAGGTTGGTTTGGCAAGAGCCATCTTTGGTAAACCTGTGCTGATTACTGCTAATACTGTTTTCATTGGCAAATTCTTGGATATGGTCCCTTATCATCCCCTCAAATAGTTTACATACTATCGATGTTAGACTGAATGTTTTTTTTACCCTCCTCCGCTGTGTGTCAGTCTTTTTTTTAGCTGCCCTGATTGCGTTCTTACACTTCTTATTGCATTCCTTGTAGTGTTGAAATGCTGACAATGACCCCACCGCTTTGTACTTTTTAAAGGCCTTTTTTTGTCCTTAATATGACATTTTACGCTTTGGTTCAGCCACCCAGGTTTAACCTTTGTTCTTCTATATTTATTACCCCTCGAAATGCACTCGGTGATAATTGTATTTAATATGTTCCTAAAGTACTCCCATTTTTCCTCCGTATTCAATGTTTCAAAGATTTGGTCCCACTTAAAGTGGTTGTAAACCCTATTAGTGATCAGGTAATCCCATATTCCACAATGCTAAGTGTCCTGTATATGTGCCTTATCAAAAAAATGCCATTCTAAACCTTATTTGCTAGCGCTGCTCATGTGACTGGCCGGCTCTCCTCTCTCCTGATCTGACAAAAAGAGCGGGAGGGACCAAGAATCCCCCGCTGACGTCAAAGAGGGCTGGTAGCAAATAAGGTAGAGAACAGAATTTTTTTTAATAAGGCACATAAACAGGTCACTTAGCATTTGGGAAGACAGGGGTTGCCTGATAATCACTAAGGTTTTTTCAGCAGAAGGAGGGGGGGTGGGCCCTGACACAGAGCTGACAGGCAGGAAGGGGAGGGGGAGAGAGGACAGAGGAGAGCTGCAGATACCTGCGGATGGTGGCGGCACGCAAACTGACCACGGTGTCAGGGCTCAGCAGCCATGATAAACCGTGGTCAGTTTACAGGGGGAGGGCAGAACCAGGCAGGATCATACATGTTATTCATACTTTAACAGAACAGGATCCTTTTTTTTTTTTTTTTTTTTAGGGTAACAAACACTTTAACATCCTGTAGCATTGAGCGTAGTTTAGAAAAGTTATCAAAAGTATTCTCCTTAGGAAAACAGAATATTTTTAATGGCAGTAGACTTAGGATATGTGTTTTGAGAGTAATAAGTGGGCTGTTCTTAAAAATACAAGTTCTTTGCTGACTTTTGTTTGATTTGGCATTTTGATATGTTATCTCTAGGAAATACTGAAGTCACTTACGAAATTCATTTTTTGTAATGGCCTAGGACATGTTTCCTGGCGGCACAATGAGCAGTCCATGCTTACCACATTTCCAAAGAGGGATTATTTCCCCTATGACCACATCAGGAAGAGCTAAATAACATGCTCTGTCAGGGCTGTACATAGTCTATGTGCTCTTCTAATGCACACTATACACACTTTGTATGTTTGCTTATGTCAATTGGGGGGTGGGGGGTGGAAAAAAGTAGAAAAAGTGTTCTAGTCCCAGGTACAGACTTTTCCTTGCTTCCTATCTGTTAAAATACTTCAAAAAGTAAAGGTTTTGGCTGGAAATGCAGCTCATTAAAAAAAAAAGTGCATGGAGGTCGAATGAATAATTGAAAAAAAAGAGCTGGAAAAAGAATCCAGGTGTGCGTAGTGCAGCTGTGCATGGAGAGCAGATAATAGTAATAGTAATAGACACCCTTAGGCCGGGTTCATCCATTTGTGAATTGGATGCAGGTTTCTCCGCATCCAATTTGCATGACAGGCGAGTGTGACCGCCTCCCTATGGAGCCGGTTCACACAGGTCCCAGTGGCCACCGCTCATATTTGAAAGGGGTCCTGTGCATCTTTGGGTCCGGTTCAGGTGCGAATTCAGGCAAAAATTCAGACCTGATTTGCACCTGAACCGGTGAACAGGGATGAACTGGACCCCAGGCACGAACCCACAGCCGCATATGTGTGAAACCGGCCTGTTATTAAAAAGCTCACGCTTGTTTTGTTTTTTTTAATAACAAACATGTTATACATACCTGCTCTGTGCAATCATTTTCCATCGAGCAACCCCGATCCTGCTCTTCTCCAGTCCCCCACCGGAGCTCCTGGCCCCCATAGAATGCATGTAGGGAAAAAACCTTCAGCCTTTACAACCACTTTAAGCTGGCCAAAGATGGTTTGAATCTCAGGCGGTTCAGCAGGGACCGAACGAGATTTGATCCATCTATGGGCAGGCTGAATTTAAGGCGACCAACTTGGGTACAACCAGGGTGTGAGATTACTAGCATGCAATTATTGCCAACGGTTATGGCAACTAGCAATAGTTATTGTGTTTTCCCAGGAGGGACAGCTCCGCTCCCCACTAGGGATGAGCTTCGAGTTCGAGTCAAACTCATGTTCAACTCGAACATCAGCTGTTCGCCAGTTCGCCAAACAGCGAACAATTTGGGGTGTTCGCGGCAAATTCGAAAGCCACGGAATAATCTTTAAAAGTCTATGGGAGAAATCAAAAGTGCTAATTTTAAAGGCTTATATGCATGGTATTGTCATAAAAAGTGTTTGGGGACCTGGGTCCTGCCCCAGGGGACATGTATCAATGCAAAAATAATTTTTAAAAACAACCGTTTTTTCAGGAGCAGTGATTTTTAACCACTTCAATACCAGGCACTTAGACACCTTCCCGCCCAGGCCAATTTTCAGCTTTCAGCGCTGTCGCAATTTGAATGACAATTGCGCGGTCATGCAACACTGTATCCAAACTAATTTTTTATCATTTTGTTCCCACAAATAGAGCTTTCTTTTGGTGGTATTTGATCACCTCTACGGTTTTTATTTTTTGCGCAACAAATAAAAAAAGAGCGAAAATTTTTGAAAAAAAACACGTTTTTCTTTGTTTCTGTTAAAAATTTTTATAAATAAATAGGTTTTCTTCTTCAATGACGGGCACTGATGGGCACCGATGAGGTGGCACCAATGGGGTGGCACTGATGATGGGCACTGGTATGCGGCACTGATGGGCACTCATAGGTGGCACCGATGGGCATTCATATGCACTGATGGGTAGTTATGAGTGGCACTGATAGTTAGCACAGATGGGCACTGATAGGTGGGCACAGATGGGCACTGACAGGTGGCACCGATGGACACTGATGGGTGGCACTGATGACACTGATTGTTTGCACTGATGCCCCTAAGGGTGGCATTGCTGGGCATCACTGCAACATAATGGTGCCAATCAGTGCCCATTTGTGGGCACTGATTGGCACAGATTGGGCACTGACTAAGCACACAGGGCACATGTGGATGGCCATGGGGTACATACCTGTGCCATCCACATGTTGCCCCTTCCCTGGTGGTCCTAGTGGCGATCCCTGGTGATCTGAGGGGGGGCTGCACTGATAAACAATCAGCACAGACCCCCCCTGCCAGGAGAGCCACCGATTGGCTCTCCTCTACTCGCGTCTGTCAGACGCGAGTGAGGAAGAGCCGATCAACGGCTCTTCCTATTGACATCATGATCAGCCGTGATTGGACACGGCTGATCACGTGGTAAAGAGCCTCCGCCGTCTCTTGTGTTTTTTAAACTTTTTGACACTTTTTTTGTGAAATGGTAGAGGTACATTTGTACCCCATTACCAATTCACACGGGGGGCGCAGGATCTGGGGGTCCCCTTGTTAAAGGGGGCTTCCAGATTCCGATAAGCCCCGCCCACTCTCTTGTCCCCCCCTCTTTTCCTGTGGCGTGCCAGGTTCTGTGCTCGGATAAGGGTCTGGTATGGATTTTTGGGGGGACCCCACGCCATTTTTTACAAAAAATTTTGGCACGGGGTTCCCCTTAAAATCCATACCAGACCTAAAGGGTCTGGTATGGATTTTGAGGGGGACCCCCACGCCATTTTTTGAAAATTTTGCCATGGGGTTCCCCTTAATATCCATACCAGACCTGAAGGGCCTGGTATGGAATTTAGGGGGACCCCCACGCCATTTTTATTTTTTTTTTAAATTTTGGTTCGGGGTTCCCCTGTGGGGAAATCCCATGCCGTTTTTATCAATGAACTTTTATGTGTATTGTCGGACCGACAATTCATTATAGCCGCAAGTAGTTTTAAATTACTTTTTTTCCTTTGAAATGTAATTTTGCTGTCAGACTGTTCTAAACACGGGAAACATGCGCCACTTTACAGGCATACTATAGACAACCCCCAGGTACGAAATTTAAAGGAATATTACACTTTTATTCACTTTAAGCATTATTAACCACTTCCCGCCCGGCCCATAGCAGATGACGGCCGGGCGGTGGTTCAGTTATCCTGACTGGGCGTCATATGACGTCCATCAGGATAACATGCTGCCGCTATCAGCGTGAGGAGAAAAAATAGCCGGTTACCGACTCTATTTACATCACATGATCAGCTGTCATTGGCTGACAGCTGATTACGTGGTAAGGGGTCACAATCTAACTAAGGAACATATAGTATATACAAGTAAAAAGTATAAACATATAACATATATAAGTATGAACTAAGGAGCTAAGTATAAACATTTTAACAATGTGTCCTTTAGATCAAAGGAATACACTTTGGTGTGTAAATGAGGGAAGTTTAACCACTTAAACACTAAACCTTTTTCTTACATTTGCTGGTTTCATGTTAAAATCATTTTTTTTTGCTAGAAAAGAACCCCCAAGCATTATATTTTTTTTAGCAGAGACCCTAGAGAATAAAATGGTGGTTGTTGCAATATTTTATGTCACACTGTATTTGCGCAGCAGCCTTTCAAATGCAATTTTTGGAAAAAAATACACTTTGAATGAATTTTAAAAAAAAACTAAACAGTAAAGTTGGTCCATTTTTTTTTGTATAATGTGAAAGATGTTAGGCCGCGAGAATCGTGATCTTTATTCTAAGCAAAAAAATCGTTATTCTCATTTTGGCCATCATTGTGCAGCTCTAATCTGTAGACAAAAAACAAACTGTGCAGCTCTGACTAAAGTTGAATAATGCCCTTGCTATAGGTGTAGGCCATTTAAATACCTTATGAAGCCTGACTGGAATACTCTCAGGATGTTGCTAAGTGAGGCCTAGTCATCACTGCTTACCTCCACCATCACAGGAGTGAGCTCTCAAATGCTGAGCTCTGAGCTACTACATCAGGGGAGAGGAAGAGTATGTGAGGGGGTTTGTATCATAGAAAGAGCTCACTTCTGAGAGGGTGGAGGTGAGCAGTGATGACTAGGCCTCACTTAGCAACGTCCTGGGAGTATTCCAGTCAGGCTTCATAAGGTATGTAAATGGCCTACACCTACAGCAAGGGTATTATTCATCTTTAGTCAGAGCTGCACAGTTTGTTTGGATCTCCAAACACCCCTTACCTGCATAGGCAGGTTTTTTGTAAAGGTGAACTGTCCTTTTAAGCTTCCTGGTTTACTTTTGCAGAGCCGCTGCCCAGGCCTTAAGCTCAGACCTTTGATTGTTCTCTCAGACCATTACATGGCACCGCTGTGCTAACGTACAACTCTGTACCTCTCTCCCACATTTCCCTATTGCCCTGCCCAGGGGACCTTGTCTCCCAGTGGAGCACTGAACTACGGCCAGCCAAGTGACTATTACAGAGTGAGCACACTTGCACATACACAGCCTGCTGGTCTCTGGTAAAACCTGGACACAGAGGTACAGGCTTCTTCTCTCTCAAAGCTCTTTGAATTCTCTAGACTCCAGAACCCAATCCAGGGAATTACAAAACCCCAAAAAAAACATTTTCTCCGGTCATAACAGTCATTCTGGAGCCTCTCAGTCTGAGAGGACCATTACTAAATTTTCTAAGGTAAAAAAGTAATATTTCCGACAAGCAGAAATATTACCAAAAGGGTAATTTCTTAGGTAAAATGAGTCCCTGTGATAATTACAAATGTTACTAATGAAGTAAGTTTCTGGGCAGCACAGTAATGATGGCAATATAACATTGCTAGCAGAAATAATGCATTAGGTAAAATTGTTATATTGCCAAGGTTAGTAAATGTATTAATAACAGGGAAGGTTTACGAGGCGATATAGTTCTAGTGGAAATAATAACGGAAATATTAATAACCGCAGTCATTTCTGAGGTAGAAGTTACACCAAATCATCTGTCAGATGCATACATCAGCCTAGTTTACTGCTATAAACCATATTTCTTACACTAAATCATCCCGACTCAAGCGCAATCCGTGAAATGAGCAGACTGGTTTACCTCACAGAGTAGCTGTAGCGGTTACCCATAACAACCATTTAGGCACTTCTTCTCAGACCTGCGCCAATAACAGAGTCACGGCCTGCTCACATTTTACAGGTATATGGTGGATCTTTAAGTTTCTATAAAGTTGAACCCCCTGCTCACATAGCTAAATTCAGAGTCACAATACTTTTCTGTAAACCGAGTCGCAGAGCCAGGAGGGTGACACCCAGGGCTTTATTTCTAAGAGAATAGGTGAAGGTGCTCCCCTCCTCCAAGTCACCCCTCGTCTCCACCCCCTACCTACCTCTGAGCACCGTCCCTTGGTTCCACACCCCCTACCCACCAGTGTTAATTTCGTCGACTAAATGAATACCATTTTAGTCGACTAAAATACGACTAAAACTTAAACAATTGAGATGACTAAAATACAACTAAAACTAAAATGCCATTTTAGTCAAAAGACTACAATGGGACTAAAACTAAAATGCCATTTTAGTCAAAAGACTAAGACTAAAACTAAATTGAAATTTGACTTCAATATTAACACTGGTCCGTAGTGCATGTTCATACCTCAATACCATAAATAACACATTCGATTTTTCACTCCAGCAGTATATAATGAGTTTGGAAATTGTAGAGAAATGTTAACTAATGCATTACAATTTAATTACACCCATTAGATTTTAGACGACTAAAATGCGTTGTAGTCGACTAAAATGTACTGGAGATTTTAGTCGACTAAAACGTATGACATTTTAGTCGACTAGAACGTACTGGAGATTTAGTCGACTAAATATTACTAAAACAATTGCAGAAGACTAAAATGGGACTAAAACTAAATTGCCATTTTAGTCCTAAGACTAATGGCGCGTACACACGAGCGGACTTCTCGTCGGACTGAACTCTGAAGGACTTTTCGACGGAGTTCCGATGAAACGGACTTGCCTACACACGATCCCACCAAAGTCCGATCGTTTAGAACGTGATGACGTACGACCAGACTAGAGAGAGAAGTTCAATAGCCAGTAGCCAATAGCTGCCCTTGCGTCGTTTTCGGTCCGTCGGACTAGCATACAGACGAACGATTTTTTCGATAGGAATCAAGTCCGTTGGAAAGATTTGAAACATGTTCTATTTCTAAAGTCTGTCAGATTTTGACAGAAAAGGTCCGATGAAGCCCACACACGATCGGAATGTCCGACGGATTCGTTTGGTCGGACCTTTTCTGCCAGAAAGTCTGGCTGTGTGTACGTGGCATAAGACTAAAACTAAATCGAAATTTGCTGCCAAAATTAACACTGCTACCCACCTCTCAGTACCACCCCTTTTAGAGAATACAGAACCAATTATTCCTTTGTAATGGTAAGTAATTTGTATGGAGTGTGTTAGGGATAATTTAAAAAGCAGTAAAATAGATCTCCTGCAGCCAGCAACAATAGATCCCTCCATCAACAAAAAAGCCCCCCCTCCCCCACCCAGGAATACACCGCAACAACAGATCCACCCAAGGAACAATAGACCCCCAATCCAGCAACAATAGATCTCCCAACAGCCAGCAATTAATAGATCTTCCAGAAGCCAGCAACAATAGACCCATAGATCTTCCAGAAGCCAGCAACAATAGACCCTGTCCCTCAACAGTAGATCTTTCCCAGCAACAACTGAATCCCAAGAAGCATAAGACCCCTAAGCAACAATAGACCCATCCCTCAACAATAGATCCCCCAAGCAATAGGTCCCTTCAGCGACCAGCATCAATGAACCCTCCAGCGCACCCCAGCAACCCTCGCCATTAGATACATTCACTGCTGGAACTGTGCTCTCCCCCTAGGATTGCCACCTTTTCTTCAAGCCAAACCCGAACACTTTAGCGGAGCAGGGCAAAATTTTTTTTTTCATAGTATACACTATAGGATTATAAAAGACTTGGGACACCTTTGGGTGCCCCAAGGAAAGCAGTAATGCGGCGGTGGCAAACAGTAGGTGTGGCCAAAATGCTTTTGCTGGCATCAATGCCCAGCCTCCCAGTGATGCCGAACCTGCCGCCCGACATCTGCCTGCAGCTTGCGGACGGCAATAGATTTGTGTGTGGCTATCCCAGTCACTTGGGGAGCTACAGCCTGGTCTGAATAACGTGTCTGGGTTTCAGGTTCACCTGGACACATAACTCAAAACTGTTCAGCTGAATGCTGGGCATGTGGCAACCCTAGTTTGCCCACGTTCCTGCTAACAAAAAAAATACCTGGTGACACCACATTCTCTGTTACGGTTAAAGCGGAGTTCCACCCAAAAGTGGAAGCTCCGCTTATCTGCTTCCTCCCCCCCTCTGGTGTCACATTTGGCACCTTTTCGGGGGGGGGGGGGGGAGCGGTATGAACAGGTACCTGTTTTTGACAGGTACCCGTCCCCACTTCATGGTTGCGGCAAGATCCCCTGGAAGCCCGACCCCCTCCTCCTTCCCCCACCAACGGACCAGTCACATAGCGCAGCGAGCTTCGCACAAGGCTTCACTGCCGGTTTCCCTTAGGGTTCTTTCACACTGGGGCGTTGTCGGCGGTAAAGCACCGCTATTGTAAACGGCGCTTTACCGTCGGTATGCGGCCGCTAGCGGGGCGGTTTTACCCCCCTGCTAGAGGCTGAGAAAGGGTTAAAACCACCGCAAAGCGCCTCTGCAGAGGCGCTTTGCCGGCGGTATAGCCGCGCCGTCCCATTGATTTCAATGGGCAGTAGCGGTAAAGGAGCGGTATACACTCCGCTCCTTCACCGCTCCGAAGATGCTGCTGGCAGGATTTTTTTTACCGTCCTGCCAGCGCATCGCTCCAGTGTGAAAGCCCTCAGGGCTTTCACACTGGAATTAAAGCAGCGGCTGTTTCGGGTCGGTTTGCAGGCGCTATTATTAGCGCAATAGCGCCTGCAAACCACCCCAGTGTGAAAGGACCCTTACAGGAAATGGCAGAGGCATCACCAGAGAGCCGATGGAAACATCAGCTGGGGTGCCAACATCGCTGGACTCCAGGACGGGTAAGTGTCCTAATTAAAAAGGTCAGCAGCTGCAGTATGTGTAGCTGCTGACTTTTTTTTTTTTTTCGTTGTGGGGACTGGACCTCCTCTTTAAAAGGAACCCAGAGGTGTCACTTGTCTACAAGCACACGGATGAGGTCATGCCTGAACCTTCCCCTCCTGTGAGTCTGTTGACAATTTCAGACTTGCACTTCACAAAGCAATGGAGCTCTCCCTTATTTCCTTTTCTTTTGAGGAATCACATGATGGCAATATAAACACAAAGGTAAGGTACTTATGCTAGCTTTGACTGAAAAAATATTTTTTTTAAATTTTTTTTACTACAAATCCATAACTATGTTAAAGTCCAGGTGTACTTAAATGGTTCTCCAACCCCTTGGGTAGTATACTCAAAGATAGACTTCAGATGCAGAATGGCCTCCGTTTCGAATGCCTGGCTTTCCACTACACTGGGCCGTGTTTACTTTAAATCCCCCCCCACCACCACCACCATCAATCCAGTACACAGGGGTGATTACACGCTCCATAGACGTGAATAATAGGAGAGCCGAATTGGGTTCTCCCATGTTTCTCTATGGAGCGTGTAATCCTTTAAAAAAGATTTCTTTCTTTTTTTTCTAAATAATGTGTGCAGTTTCCAGCAGTACAACGCACCTCTCAGGAGGAATGGCACTACATGGGCTATTCCTGTCCATTTCTACAACAACCATTGACAAGACTTTTCTGTTCTAGACAATATTTTTTTTCTAAAGAGAAAAGAAAAAAAAAAAAAAGGTTTCTGAGGAATATTTTTTGTTTTTTCACGACCACGGATTTTCAACATCAAAAAGAATGGCAGCTAATGGAAGAAAAAAAAAAAAGACTTACGACATAACTGAAAGCACACGGAACAAAAAAAAATGTTTTTAAAGAAGTAATTGAACACAAAAAAATTAACAAAGAAAACAAATGAAAATAAAAAAACAAAAGTATTAGATATCATAAAATCTATCAATGGCTAAAACAAAATATAAATAAAAAAATAAAAATAAAAAAACCAGCTGCAAGAAGAAAAATATTAACTGAGGGTTAAGAGGGATTATAGAGTGTGTGTATACAGTATATAATCACCAGCCACTTTATTAGGTACACCTGTTCAATTGTTCGACAACACAAATTGCTAATTAGCCAATCACACGGCAGCAACTCGATGCATTTAGGCATCTTGACGGTGTAAAGTCGACGCAGAAAGGGAGATTTAAGTGGCTTTGAATGTGGCATGGTTGTTGGTGCCAGACGGGCTGGTCTGAGTCTTTTCAAAAACTGCTGATCTACTGGGATTCACGCACAGCCATCTCTAAGGTTTATAGAGAATGGTCCAAAAAAGAGAAAATATCCAGTGAGCGGCAGTTGTGTGGACGAAAAGGCCTTGTTGGTGTCATTGGAGTATGGGCAGACTGGTTCGAGATGATAGAAAGGCAACAGTAATTTATATAACCACTCGTACAACCAAGGTATGCAGAATACCATCTCTGAACGTACAACACATCAAACCTTGAAGCAGATGGGCTACAGCAGCAGAAGTCCATGCCAGGTGCCACTTCTGTTAGCTAAGAACAGGAAATTGAGGCTATAATTCACACAGGCTCACCAGACTTGGACAATAGAAGATTGGAAAAGTGTTGTCTGGTCTAAAGAGTCTAGATTTCAGCTGTGACATTCAGATGGTAGGGCCAGAATTTGGCGTTAACAACATGAAAGCATGGATCCATCCTGCCTTGTATCAATGGTTCAGCCTAGTGGTGTAATGGTGGGGGGGATATTTTTTTGGCACACTTTGGGCCCCTCAGTACCAATTGAGCATCATTTAAATGCCACGGCCTACCTGAGTATTGTTGCTGACCATGTCCATCCCTTTATGACTACAGTGTACCCATCTTCTGATGGCTCCTTCCAGCAGGATAATGCACCATGTCACAAAGGCTCAAATCATCTCACCACTGGTTTCTTGAACATGGCAATGAGATCACTGTACTCCAATGGCCTCCACACTCACCAGATCTCAATTCAATAGAGCACCTTTGGGATGTGGTGAAATAGAAGATTCGCACCATGGATGTGCAGCCAACAAATATGCAGCAACTGTGTGATGCCATCATGTCACTATGGACCAAAATCTGAGGAATGTTTCCAACACCTTCAATGCCACAAATAATTAAGCCAGTTCCGAAGGCAAAAAGGGGGTCCAACCCGGTACTAGCAATAATAAAGTGGCCAATATATATATTTATTTATTTTTTACAGGTAGAAGTACTTTAAGGCCCCATTCGGTTTGCGTCACAGGAACTCGCATTCTCACTCGCGATTTTGTGTGAGCAATACTGCATGTCACACCTAGAGCAGCCCTATGCGCGATTGTCGCCCAAAATGAGCTCCTTTTTGGTTGACAAGCTTCATGATATTTTTAAAGACACATTTTGCTGCAAATGCAGCGTGATAATCGCAGCAAAATAGCTCTACGCCTGGGTTGTCATTTACAATGAAACAAACCCAAATGCGCGTTGCGTGATTTGCACCGATTTGGAACACAAGGCAGAATTGCAGCGATTCCAAATTGCAATGTGGGCAGATCAATAGAACACAGTAATTACAATGTAACAATGTTACATTGTATTTCTAATTATAGTGTGGCAAGGTCCCAGGCTTCCTTCGGTCTAATGAGAACCTTCAAGGCCAGAGATAGCGGACATCCTTCTGTGTATGGTGGGCTGCAAGGCATGGTGGGTGCAAGGCGATTAAAGTCAGTGGGCCCCATACACTTCTTGAATGCAAAAGAGATTTTATTTCTCTTAACAAACTTTTGTAGGAGAGAGGGTAAGGGCCAGGACACTCTTAGGTAGTTGCAAGTTCAATGGCAGACTCAGAGACTTCAATAGGAGGACAGCCATGCAGGGAAAGGCATCCAGCAAGATGTCACATCTGCATGTGCAGGACTAATGTCTCCTATGGCAACAGTCTTTAACAGTTTCTAATACAAAGCGTAACATTTCCTTTCACTTCCACTACAATCTCTCCTTGTAGTTTTTCAGCCCACTGAGCTCCCGATCTCTCACTAGACCTGCTGATTCACTGCCACTGAATCCCTTGAGCTCCTCCAATCTTCACGGTGGAATCTTCCTCAAGCATCACCCGCGCTTCTCTGCTGAATTCCTAGCTTGGCACTCTAGATACCTCTCAAGCTTCACCTCACTGGTCCACTTGGTCCCTGGCTTGACACACAAGGCTGCTCTGCAAGCGTCACCTCCGCTGGCTGGGTCCCTGGCTTGATACTCATTGAAGTTTCCCGATTCTTCACTGTCCCTGGATGGTGAGAATGCTGCTCCGGTACTTGCTTCAGCTACTCACTGTGGTCCCTGGTAATAGCGTGGATGGCCCCTTAGTGGCGACAGCTTCCCCTCCACCTCCGACCACGACGTGTTCTCCGGCCGGCAGAAATGTCACTTTTGGTTGGACTGCAAGCCGCAATCCCAACCCTGCGCTGCTCTCTTACTTCTGGATAGGCCCTCTGACAGCCTAGCAGCCAGATGTGCCTGGGATAGGCCCAATATCCGGTCTAGCAGCCCGGGCAATACAACACACGTCCACCCAGAAAGCCGTCCAGGTGGAACGGAACACAGATCACCTGACTCCACCCAAATATATAGGCTCTCCCAGCAGGCCAAGGGATTCAAGAAAACCCCTGCCCATTGCCTGAGATACCCCATATACCCATAATCTGACCTTGCGTTGCCCTTCGCATATCAGGTACCACCAAGTACCCGACCACTTAGTGGTAGAAGAGAAAAGTGCAACAAGGCCAAACTTAGGGAGAAATCAATAGATCTCTAACAATCAACCAGGATAACTATTCCTGGCAAGTACATTTATGAGGAGCTCCCTGCCTAAACTCCAGGGTGCTACATCAGCTTCTGAACAGTGTTAAAAGTTTTGGGAAGCTCTATTTTACACAAGAGGAATTGTCTGTAAAATAGGCAGGGGAAGAGGAACAGGATGAACTTAGAATTTAAGATTCCCAATTACTAACACATGTTTGGTTCTCCATAGGAATGCTTATTAAGCTTATACCAATATGTATACCTTTAAAAGTATAAGAGTCTATATAATTTCACTTTTTCCATAATTAAAAGAGATATATATATATATATATATATATATATATATATACACACACACATACACACAACTCAATTATTCTATAAAGATCTAATCCATTCATTCATTTGTTAATTGATAAATATTAGATTAAAGAAAACTTCTAAAAGTTGGAATGAGGAATGTGGAAAAATAGCAATGGACTGTAAGGTTATCTCACTTCTATTACTATCTTAAAGTGATAGTAAAGAAACAATTTTTTTTGTTAATAGCAAACATGTTGTAAGGACTCAACCTTACCGACTGTAACTATGTTAAAATATCTCAAAACTGATGTGTATAAATTGAACCATTATATGAATCCCACACCATTATGTGGACTGTTTGGCTACACTTCCAGTTTTCCTCCGATTTTGATATTTTTGTAACAGATACAGCTAATGCTGCTTCCTCTGGGCCCTCTCATGCGCAGATTGCTATGCTGTTCCCTTCCACCCCCCTTTTTTTTTTCCTTTTCTTTTCTTTCCCACACCTTCTTTCTTACATATATAAGGTTATGGTGATCTTACCTGCAGTGCCACCACATTTTCAGGCCATATTTGTCGAGCCTTGGTTTTTCTTTCTTTTTACAATGTTGTTTCTAGCGGACTTCTGGTCAATTGGAATACCGTTACTATGCTTATTTCACCATGCCTTAGTGACCTACATTTTATTGTGCTCACATGATACATGTTCTTTTATTGTTATTAAGACCTCAGTGTATGTTTGTACATTCATTGGAACTGAATCATTACTCTCATGTGTTCACTCGATATTATTTAAGGTTGTTTAACACTTAGTAAAACCGATTCAACATAACTTGAACCATTATACAATCTGACTGTACAATACCTGAAAAAAAAAAAAAAATACTACTTGTAATAATTATAATTATCAAAATAATATACTCTGGTTAAACTATGGAGCTAATGGGAATACATATAAAAAAAGGAAAATATATATAAAAAAACCTGATCTGAGTCATACGCTGTACAATCTGATTGTACAATCCCCCCTGCTTTACCAACCTCATGCATTATGGGGATAAACCCAAACAATGGGCAGACAGGGAACTTTAATGCAGAGGAGACATAGTATGCTCCCCATAGATACAGTATGGAGGGTGAGCGTTGTACCCTAGGACAGGAAGTAAGTTACCGGCAGGGTGCCAATCAATGGCGGTGCCTCCTCTCTCCTGCCACCCCCCCCAGCACCAATAGATAGATTCATGCATTGCACAAATCTAGCTATGGCCATCGCTGCCACCCACTTTTGGGGCGCTGGGCGCCTGAATTACAGCAGCAGGGTTTTGTTTTTTTGAAGCACCTGATTAGAACCATAGGCTCTAATAGGTGTCAAAAAAGGTGACCTGCGAAAACCATGCTGGCGCTCGCAAGCCACTCAGCTGTGCTAGAAAAGCGAATGAATATTTGCTTTCCTTACACTAAACCGCCTCGAGGTACTCGGATCTGTTACCCATCACCTGATTGACTGAAATGACAGGCGCAGTGATTGTACCCCTATCAGGCGTCCAATCATAGCAGAGGATGGGGAGAGAGGATGGGAGAAGACTTTGAGGAGCTGTCCCACCGCCACCGAGACAGTGTAAATACAGACGGTGGGCGGGGGGCACACTGGCAGCATTTGATATGGCGCAGTGAGGCTGCATTTGATGGGCACAGTGAGGATGCATTTGATGGGCACAGTGAGGCTGCATTCCATGGGGCACAGTGGCTGCATTCCATGGGGCACAGTGGCTGCATTCCATGGGGCACAGTGGCTGCATTCAATGGGGCACAGTGGCTGCATTCCATGGGGCACAGTGGCTGCATTCCATGGGGCACAGTGGCTGCATTCCATGGGGCACAGTGGCTGCATTCCATGGGGCACAGTGGCTGCATTCCATGGGGCACAGTGGCTGCATTCCATGGGGCACAGTGGCTGCATAAGATGGGGCACAGTGGCTGCATAAGATGGGGCACAGTGGCTGCATAAGATGGGGCACAGTGGCTGCATAAGATGGGGCACAGTGGCTGCATAAGATGGGGCACAGTGGCTGCATAAGATGGGGAACAGTGGCAGCATACGATGGGGCACAGTGGCAGCATACAATGGGGCACAGTGGCAGCATACAATGGGGCACAGTGGCAGCATACAATGGGGCACAGTGGCAGCATACAATGGGGCACAGTGGCAGCGTTTGATGGCACAGTGGCTGCGTTTGATGGGCACAGTGGCTGCGTTTGATGGGCACAGTGGCTGCGTTTGATGGGCACAGTGGCTGCGTTTGATGGGCACAGTGGCTGCGTTTGATGGGCACAGTGGCTGCGTTTGATGGGCACAGTGGCTGCGTTTGATGGGCACAGTGGCTGCGTTTGATGGGCACAGTGGCTGCGTTTGATGGGCACAGTGGCTGCGTTTGATGGGCACAGTGGCTGCGTTTGATGGGCACAGTGGCTGCGTTTGATGGGCACAGAGGTGGCATTGATGGGCAAGGTGGCGGCATTGATGGGCACGGTGGCTGCATTTGATATGGCACAGTGGCTGCAATTGATGGGCACAGTGGCTGCAATTGATGGGCACAGTGGCGGCATTGATGGGCACAGTGGCTGCGTTTGATGGCACAGTGGCTGCGTTTGATGAGCATAGCGGCTGCGATTGATGGTACAGTGAGGCTACAATTAATGTGTTTTTTTTCAGAATGTTTCGGGTTTATTTGCACCCCCCAAAAATTTTAAGCACCAGCCAATACTTCATTATATAAGCTGTTATTTAAGTTCCTTATTCTTGAGCTACTAAAGGTCTCTAGGTCAGTTTATATCACCCTAGTCATGGTCAAAAGCACACAAAAGCTGCCTAAAATGGAGGTATAAAGAAAATCTCCTAAGAAATAAACGATAAGTAGTCTAAACGTCTCATTTGTGGGATTGTTAAATATTTCAGGAAAGGCTTTCACTTACGGCTCCGCACTCCCACAATGAACGCTCTAATTAATATGATAATGTAAATCTGATGTTGCCAGCCTGCTCTGTACCTTAGCGAGAATATAGTTACTCTGTTCTTATATCTAAAATCAATACTCTAATGAAGTGAACTCGGCAGCTCCAAGCTATGCTATCGAATCCCCTCCTGGAAAGTTTAATTCCTGGGAGTAGCACAGCTAACAAATTAAATATGTCAAAAGCAGTGCTAAGATGCCGGAAGAAAATACCTTGCAAATCCAGCGCAGTTTGCTCATTTCTGTGCTTAATTGACAAAAAATACAATACGAAGCATGCGTAAATGCGTAAAATATTATTCCGTGCCAGGCCACAGGCAAGCTATACAATCTAAACAGAAGTTCATTAAGAAATTCTATTAGGAATTGACAATGAAAAGGAAAACTATATAGCATGAAGACAGGAGGAAGTCATGAAATTCGCAAAATACAGGGAGAAAAACACAATACACATTGTAAATGACAGCAAATTGTTAAAACAAAATACTGTATAAAACTCTAGGGAAATTCTACCATGTGACTTTTTTTATAAATGCCCCATCTCCACATACAGAAGTGAGGTATTTTGAAGTACCAATTGTCAGGAATGTGCATTTACAAGAATCTGAATCTCCACTCTTATAGTGTAATTAAAGTCTAAAAATAAAAATAGCTCAGAGGTAGGAATTTTTGGCAGAAGCCATCTCTTTTGCCGAATTAAAAAAAAAAAAAAAAAAAAAAAAGCCTGCCTTTCCTCTAGTAATTTTTTATTTGCGATGTACGCTGTACGATGCATGTGCTGTTGAAGATGTTATAGCTGCAAAGGGTGGCCAACGTAATATTGAACCCTACAGACTAAGACTGGGATGCTATTAAAGTTCATGTGCGTGTAATGGCAGGTGTCCCAATACTTTTGGTAATATAGTGTGTGTGTATATATATATATATATATATATATATATATATATATATATATATATATACATATACACACACACACACACACACAAACACTCCTGTATAAACTCGCCCCTACTAATGAAGTTTACTGTCGATTTAAACTGCTAGAATATTTCAGCCTTACTCCTAGGTGATGGGTATTGGGTGCTGCTATTCACTTGTATGCTCTCCCTGCTAGAACATACGTTTCAGCACAGTGTTAGGCTGTATGGCCTCCTTGGAGGCTGACTAATGCCATGAGCACACGGGTGGACTTTTCGGCATCAAAAGGTCCGACGGACTTTTGACGGATTTTCAATGGACTTTCGAACCGACTTGCCTACACACGATCACACCAAAGTCCGACGGATTCGTATGCGATGACATACAACCGGACTAAAATAAGGAAGTTGATAGCCAATAGCTGCCCTAGCGTCGGTTTTCGTCTGTCGGACTAGCATACAGACGAGCGGATTTTTCGACCAGACTCGAGTTCGTCGGTAAGATTTGAAGCATGTTCCAAATCTAAAGTCCGTCTGTTTTTCGACCGAAAAAGTGCGCTGCAGGTCCGATGAAGGCCACACACGGTCGAATTGTCTTTTTTGGTCGAAAAGTCCGGCCGTGTGTACGCGGCATTATTCTCTACCTGAACGCCTGGCTGAAAACTGGCACTCCAGAGAAGCATAAAACAGTACACTATTTTCGAATTTGATTATTTTAATGTAAATCCTGACAGCACCATTATAAGATTGGTGTTGATTTTCAGCACCAAGCTCTGGCAGTGTGAAGCTGGCTATATACTGTTAGATTTTTGCCTGTGGGCTGAACGAAAAGATTTTACAGATCTCTCTATTTATGCTATACAGCACAGACGGATGAATCTCCAGCTAAGCCTACTGTATTCCAACAGCTGCTGCATCTGATTGGACATTTTTTTTTCCAAGTTTATTTTCAACTTCCCTTAACAGACCAAGCTGTCCAGCAAAAGTGTCAGTTGGAGGGTAGAAGCAAAACCATTTAACACTGACAAAGTTGCTTACAATGTTCCGCTTTTATTCACTTAAGTAGCGCTACCCCCACAGGAGGAGCTGCTGGTAATGGGCCTATTACCCCCTCTCCCTGCACGTACAGCCGGGCACACATTTCCAGCATTGCTCCACGGCTCAAAAATAAGTCTAGGGGCTTTTTTTGTTTGTTTTTATTGGGGAATGAGTAACCTGGTTAGGGATGGGAGCACGGAATACCCCCGATTGTAGAAATTTGAGGATTTGCTAGGCTTATTGGTTGCTCTGTATAAAATGCTGACTGTATTGCACAACCTTAGACTGCACTGTACTGTCTCTTGGCTGAACTGGTATAACTCCTGGTTGTATTGCACATCTCCTGGCTACACTGGACACACTTAGGCTCTAATGCACAGCTCCTGGCTGTCGAAGACTTGCACTGCACAGCTTGTAAGCCAAGGCCAGCCATACACAGTTCGAATCTTGGCCAGTTCAGCAGGAACTGGCTGAGATTCAAACCGTTAATGGGCAGGCTGAATTGTACCAAGTTGATTGATCGATCAACTTGGGTACAACCAGCCTGCAGGATTCTCTTGAGATTATCGCTAGTGGCTGATATAGAATCATTGTCTTCTCCCCGCGGGGACGGCTTCCCCCGTCTGCCCTCACTCCCCTGCCGGGAGAAGACAATGGCCCGGCAGGAGGGATTCTCACATCAACACTGTCTGTGTTGACAAGGAAACCCATGGTTGCAGGAAAGAAATTTGCTCCATGTATGGCCAGCCTAAAGCACCCCACAATAATTTCTCCATTGTGCAGCAGGATTAAGTACTCACGCAATCCCAGAATAGTAAAGTTTCTTCACAACTGCTTTCCTGGTTCTCGCTCTATCCTAGGGCTTCCAGCTAAGCCTAGCCAGGCCTTGATGTCTTCACAGGACTCCTGAGGCTTCTTCTAATCTCCCTCATTGCCCCAGGGGTAGAGCCCCCAGCACAGAGGTCTCCTCCAGAAAGCTGGAACTTTATACCTTGGCTTCCAGGCCTCAGGATATTTATAAACCCCTTGTCGGACTTCCACTTACCAGACTGATGAGTCCGCTTGGGCAGAGGGTAGACTCCCTTACTTATCCGACTCACGGCCCCTGGTAGAGCAGACAGGAGGCACGAGAGTGTGGAATGGTATGAGAGCCTGCTGAAGAGATCCAGGTGCGGGATCAGAGATGGTTTTCAGACAGCAGGTCAGTAGTCAGGAACACTGGTAACAGGTGCTGAGCAGGAGCAAGACAGGTAGGTCGGGACACAAGCAGGATTCGGCAACAGGCTGGCAGCAAAGGTACAATAGGAGTAGGCAGAAGCGGGGTCAAACAGGCCAAGGTCAGGTACAGGCAGCAAACAGGAGAATCCAAGGGCAATCCGGGTCGTCAGGAGATCAGGTACACAGGAAGACAAGATAGGCAACAGGAACTAGGGCACAGGGAGCTGATGATCAGGCAGCACTGAACAGAGTGCCTGACAAACCTAAATAGGCCGGTTGGCGCCAAACGGAGCACACGTGCACGCCGACGCTCACAATCGCAAACGCACGCGCCCGCATGCCAGTATGCACACCAGCGCCTGCAGGAACGCGCGCAGTAGCACGCACAGGAATGCGCGTGCCAACGTGCACCGGCGCGCCCCAAGGCGGCCAACAGCACGACTTGCAAGGTGAGCTCTCTGACACCCCTCAGCCACCTACTTGACAATCCTCTCCAGGGATTTGCTTGAAGCCCATTAATATCCAGGCTGCTTGTTCTGCTTTCCCTTTCACTATACTAACAAAAATATCCACAAAACAGGGGGCAGTAGCAAAACAGCAGCCTGTGAGACACTGAACAGCCCAATGTAACCAACCCCTGCTCCTCTGCCTAAGAAAAAGCTAACTAAATTTACCTAGCAGTTACTTTAACTGCTTAAAAGGTGTTTGATGGAGTTTGGTTTTAATTTGTTAGTCAAGTCCATCTAAATCTGCTGGTGCATCTAATAATACCCCCACTCCCCAGAATGACAATGCAGCAGTCTCAGGGTGCTTCCACTGATCCTTCATAGAGTGGAGACACCCTAAGACAGGAAATGAATTACTGGGTGGATCACCAGGTGAAAATAAATGGGGAAAAGCCAAAAAAAATAATCACATTTAGGGATTGGCAAGCTCCAAAATATTACATGTGTGGGGTTTTGTTCCATTGTAAATGAATAGTGAGGCTGGGCTAAATAGCCTCCTGGCAGCCAAGATCAGATGGTGAAGATCTGCTGGTAGTGGATACAGGAATTTTACCATTTTAGTCTGGCAACTACAGTGCAA
The DNA here is from genome assembly GCA_037952835.1 of Lithobates septentrionalis. Lineage (NCBI taxonomy): Eukaryota > Metazoa > Chordata > Amphibia > Anura > Ranidae > Lithobates > Lithobates septentrionalis. The sequence continues at coordinate 696,834 of JBBDGP010000161.1, read as the reverse complement.
CCAGCAGGTGTTTTAGATATTCTGCATGCTCCCGACAGGCAAGAGATGGGACATTCTTATATCTGCTCTGGTAGAGAGAATAAATAATATAATAATAATAATATAAATAAATAAAAGTATTGAAAATCAGGTAATCCCTTGGTGGCATTGCCACACTATTGCATCTTTTGAGAGCAGACATTCAGATTATCAGAAATACATGTAGGTGATAGGCACTTTTTAAAGAAGCATACAAGTTTGCACTTCATGTGATACCATGAGCATCAGGGGAGTAGATAAGGGGGGGTCAGGGGTGTTCAAACCCCCCCAGAGCATCCTGGCAAAATACCCAGTGTCCCTGCTGTTTAGCCTCAGCATCAGCACAGTAGAAGCAATCGGAGTTTCGGCGTGCAGCAGCCAGCCCCCCTTCTATTGTGCCCCATCCCCTCAGTTTAATAAGGGGCCCCCTGAAAAGCATGAAATTACTGCGAGGTCTCAGATGCCGGCAATTGACAGTGCACAGTTGAGGGAACTCCTAGACTCCTCCTCGAGGTATTATATGACACAAGCCGAAGGGAGACTGGAGATGCAGACGTTTTACTACTTCTGTGTCATGCTGAATCTGAGGTCTGGTAAGTGGGAAGGCATCAATTTTCTGTTTTAGGAAGGGGTTAATAAGAATTCCAGTCTGGGGGAGTTTCTTTTGGTGGTGGGTTAAGGACGGGGGGGGGGTTCTTGTAGAGAAGTTTACAGGGGGTGGTTAATGGCAGGGATTTGCTTTTGGGAGGGAGTTTGATTGGATGAAGAGAGACTTTCTTCATAATTGGAAATCTTTGCAGGGGGAGAGGGTATTGACTGAGGGAGATATTTTTGCTTTGATAGGTCGGTTTAGAGACAGGGCGGTTTAATTTTTGGGGAAATATATGAGGGAGAGAGATATTTTACAGTGGGAATCTTTGCTTGGGGAGAGAGGGTTCTTAGGAGGGAGAGGGGGATTTTTTTTCCCTTTAAAAGAGATTTTTTTTTTTTTAATTATACTTACCTAGGTGGATGGAGCATTGATCCAATGTTGCATCTGTCACCAGCTGCTTCTAAGCCCAACAACAGAGCGATCAAAGACCGCTGATTAATCAGTTCTCAGCCTTCAGTGAGCAAAGAGTGGTGACTGTCAGTTCCTGGCTCTACCCCCCCTCCAAGCTCACTGGAATGCCAGGCTGTGGAGGGGGCAGGAGCAGCTGGCTCAGGGTCTCTACGGATCACTGAGAGGCTGAGCGAGCTGCTGGTCCAGGCATCTGGGTGAATCCTGACTTTAAAGTTAGGATCTTTCCACAGCCTGGACCCGCTGAGCGATGTCAGCTGACAGCGGGCTATAGGTGGCTGTCAGCTAAAAATGGGTCACAAAAAGTGCAGAACGAACTGCGCTCCTTCCCAGGAGAAGTACAACCAAGCAGTATGCCGTCCCTTCAGAGCGCATGCACCAGTGACATCACCGGCTGCTTTCCATGTGAATGTCTCCTAAACACCACAAGTTTAGGAGATATTCACTGTACCTACAGATAAGCATTATTATAGGCTTACTTGTAGGTACAAGTTCAAAAGCTGGGTTTGCTACAGTTTAAGACTGAATAAAAGCCAACCATATTGACCAGGTGCAAAAGGCACCATCCTGTGGTAGGCAGTGCACAATATTTTTTTATTTTTTCATCTCTTAAACATTTCATAAAATTTCTTAGGACACATTTTTAAAAGGTTTAAATAAATCACTGAATTTACTGCCCACCGCAATATGTTGCCCCTTGCACAGTAAGGTTAGCTAAAATCCAGTCTTGGGTCTCAATCATACATCCTACATGACCATGGTGCAGCAAGTATACTGCAAATACCTGCACCCGGGATCTCAGATGTTCCAATATCTGCCCAGCCTGTACACCTGAGTGATGGACTGAAAAGAGCCAAGGCCGTCTGCTGCTGTAAACATGTATCCACCTGTATCTGCACATCCAGTGGTGACCTGAAGGTAGGAATACATTATTGCCCTTAGATAAAATCTCTCTGCATCCAGGGTCAGAAATGTGTCCCTAACAGCAGGTAACCACTATGACCCACGGTTTGTTAGTGTGTCTCTCAGGCTCAATCGATGTGGGGAGTAATGTAGATGATACCGAATGTGCTGCTTGAGTCCCGGCGAGGGATGGAGCTCATCCTAGCTCCTGTAGTCACTGAAAGGAAGAGAGAAAAAAATTCCAGGTGCCGCACATCAACGGAGTCCTATGGTAATGTAGTAGTGATGGGAGAGACCTCAGCCTGGGTTCCCGCCGGGCCGCACCCCAATGTGTTTTGCTTTGTCCCCCGGAGCTTAAACATGGGGACTACTGGATGTGCAGATACATGTTAACAGCAGTGGCTCTTTTCAGCCCATCGCTCAGGTGAACAGGCTGAGCAGCTGACAAAAATTGGAACATCTGGGATCCTGGCTGTAGGTATTCATGGTATATCTGCTATTCCATGGCCATTTAGAACATATGAATTAGATCTAAAGCCTGGTTCACACGGTAAGTTGTTTTTAGTTCAACCCAGCGGGCTGAAGGAAAAAAAATACTAGGGAGCTTAGGAGGAGCTCGCTGTACTAATGAGTACACTACCGCACCACAACTGCGTGCATTGCTTTCTATTCAGTTGAATGGGAATTATTTTTGCTGCGCTGCATTGCAAAGCCTCATGGCCCCACTCTGCTGTCACATGTTTTACCGTACCTCCCCCAACATAAAAGTGTAAATGATGCCTTTACGTTTAAAAGACCTGAACCCCCCCAGAAAAAAAAAATTATCTGCGGCCCTGATGAGCGTAGTACAATAATTTATGGCAATCTTTTTCCTAATATGACAATGGTAAACTGCAAACTGAGTTACTGCACTTTGCACATGACCGTTGCACCATCTTACTGAAATTGTTTGATAACCTTTCTCTTGATGTACACAAAGAGCTGCACTGGAATCAAAGATGATAGCAGTTGTTTGCCGATCCCTAGGGCTCTTCGCATACAGAGCCGTATCAAAGAAGGCATCTTTTTAGATGTACTTTCTCCATAGGCTAGCTCAGGATAGGCTGGCAGGGATCAGCGGGGAACAAGTACATCTAAAAAGGTGTGCCTTCTTTCACATAGCACTGGAAAATATTGTAGCCTTTCTCTCCTCTACTTCACCTTTGCACCTCTCCTTTCATATATGCTTCTAGACACTTTACTGTAAAACATGGTTTAGAGAAATGTAGCAGCGACTGCTGGAATAATCCCAGCCAGGTGTTAGGCCCAATTAACACAAATTTTATATTAAAAAAAAGGTGCGTTTATAAAAAATCAGAGGTGTGATATAGTGTAGAAGCATATCAAATTATGCCGACCTTTCCGTAAATCTGTACCTTTGGTCTCTTGATATTACAGTAAAACCTTGGTTTGAGAGTAACTAGCGTTTTGCAAGACAGGCTAAATTTTTAAATAAATTTTGACTTGATATACAAGCAGCGTCACGTCATAACTGCATATAAAACAGAACAGAGGCGCCTCTAAGTGTAGCAATATGGTTACATTTAATGAAGGTACAACGTTTATTAAGTCACATGGTTGAGGATTAAAACAGACACATCGAAGTATGCAGGCATCCGGGGTAAAGCTGTCCACATAGACCATCCTCCGTACCGCAATCAATGTCATCTATTCCACGAGCGCTTCAAGCCTCGCTTTCAAATCGCTCTGCTGCAGGGTAGGAAAAGGACCTGGGGGTCCTAGTAGATGATAGGCTCAGCAATGGCATGTAATACCAAGCTGCTGCTAACAAAGCAAACAGAAGCCATGATTCCCGAACTGCCTTACTCCTTAAGATCATGCAAAAATTTGCCAAATGGCTGAACTGCCAATAATTTCATGGAACGTCAGGGGCTTAGGTTCCCCTCTTAAACGAATGATGATCTCCTCATGTCTGAAAAAATATCACCCTATGATTTTGTGTATGCAGGAGACCCATTTAACAGCTGAAACTAAATGTTGTCTTAAATATGCTTGGGTGGGGAAAGCATATCACTCCACCCACACCTCATACTCTAGGGGTGTGAGTGTAATGATACATGGTTCTATAGATTACCAAGAATTTGATACATGCATAGATACTGAGGGTAGATATGTTTTTTTGCATTGTAGGATTGGGATGCTAAACTGTATACTGGCATGTGTGTATGTGCCCCCGCCGTTTACGGTGGAGGTACTAAGGTTACTGCTGACTTATCCTGAAGGTAGACCAGATCTACCGTTGCTGATTGTGGGGGACTTTAATTGCTGGCTGAGTCCTTCCGCGGACAGACACCCTGGCTCTGGGGTTTCTGTCACGCTGAGGGACTCCCCATTGCTTAGACTGCTTAATGATGTTGGTTGGATAGACATATGGAGACACAGACACCCGGATGAGAGGCAATATTCTTGTTTCTCCAAAACTCATGGGACATTGTCTAGAATTGATTTAGCTGTGGGTAACCTGGCCATGCTCCCATCCGTCTCGGAAGTGATATATAAGCCACGTAGTGTCTCAGATCACTCACACTTAGTGATTAACATGATTATATCCCCGAAAACAGGGATACCTAGAATTCCATGGAAATTTAATGCCTTCTGGCTAAAATTAGTTTTATCCCAGAATGAGATGGAGCGGAGCATGGGAGAGTTCCTTAATGATCGGGAGTTTCTGCAGTCACCGATGGAACAATGGGATGCCTTTAAAGCCTATTTGAGAGGTTTACTTATTTCAGAGATAGGGAGAGTGAAAAAGAATTCCTCAGAGCATAAGGAGGAACTTGAGAGACAGGTTGGGACCCTGGAGGAGGCTTATATACGTACACCGACAGACTCGGCTAGGGAGGCATGGCAGTCAGCTCAATCTGCGTATGAGCGATTGCTGTCCTCCACAGCGGAGAAAAAGCTGTTCTTCTCCAGGCTGGCATTTTATGAAGAGGGAGAAAATACGGGGCGTCTCCTGGCTAGGATAGCTAACTCACAACAACGCTCCCCTGCAATAGGAGCCATTAAAACACCGGAGGGAAGGTTGGTGAGCTCCCCTGACCTTATACTAATGGAATCGGCCAAATTTTATGAAAATCTGTATCTTCCGACGGGGCAATACACCTCGGAGGAACTGGCAGACTACTTGGGTGACATTGACTTTCCACAGCTCACAAGGAGTCAGAAGGAGGATCTGGATGCTCCTCTCACTCTGGATGAGTTACACGACGCATTAGCAGCTTTCCCTAACTGCAAGGCCCCTGGGGCGGATGGGATTCCAATAGAGGTTTATAAGCAATACGCTGACATTATTTTGCCAAAGCTACTGATGGTATTCAATGCCTCCAGGGAGAATAGACGTTTACCCCCCTCTATGACCACAGCCAACATAGTTCTTATATTGAAGCCAGGAAAGGATCCGACAGATCCGGGTTCTTATAGACCTATATCTCTTTTGCAAACCGATATTAAGCTTCTAGCTAAGGTACTAGCGATGAGGCTGAATGGAGCCATTACGGCCATCATACACCCTGATCAGGCGGGGTTCATGCCTAATAAGTCTACGGCTGTAAACTTAAGACAGCTTTATCTGAATATGCAATCTATGGCGGATAATCTTGGACAGAGGGCTTTACTCTCACTAGACGCTATGAAGGCCTTTGATAGCGTGGAGTGGGATTACTTGTGGGGGGTGCTTGGACGCTTTGATTTTGGAGATGTTTTCATCTCATGGGTACGTCTGCTGTATCACAGTCCACAGGCTGCCATCAGGGCGTCGGGGGCTATGTCACACACATTTACTTTGGGGAGAGGCACGAGGCAGGGGTGCCCTTTGTCACCCCTGCTGTTCGCGCTAGCTATAGAACCCCTAGCCATTAAAATAAGAGCCAATCCTGAGGTTGTCGGATTTCGATATGGCGATAGGCAAGAAAAATTGATGCTATATGCCGACGACACCATGATCTTGCTTGGAGATGTGGACAGATCTCTCAATGCAGCTATGTCAACCATATTGGAATTTGGACGATACTCAGGACTTCAGATTAACTGGACCAAATCATCCTTGATGCTTATTGATAAGGGGAGCACTCCCCCTAACAATTGTGTAGTACCTCTGGCCACCTCGTTCAGATATCTAGGTATTCAGGTGACGCCCAGGATAAGAGAGTATGGTAGATTGAACATGTCCCCTTTGCTGCAAAGATTCAGAGAAAGGATTAAAACATGGAATTCACTCTGTCTGTCGGTCGCAGGCAGAGTGAATTTGATTAAAATGATTCTTATGCCCCAATTGCTCTATGTACTTCATAATACGCCCATGGTAATAACCCTCAAAACTTTCCGGATTATTAACTACTTGTTCAGACTACTAATCTGGAGAGGGCGCTCTCCAAGGATTAAACTCGAACACCTCCAACGCCCTAAGGACGAGGGAGGGCTAGCCCTCCCTAATCCCTGGCTCTACTATATAGCTGCGCAGCTGCAACATCTGATAGGTACAATGTACACTGGTGCAGAAAAAGAGAGACCTATAAGTAGCTCCTCAGAAATGATAATGCTCCATACAGTTAAAAAAGACTTGGAGGCCATGAACTTTGGGAAATCCAACAAGACGTTCCCGACCTATGACTTAATACAAAAAATATGGTCCAAAACTAAATATATGCAGGGGGTTACAGGATTCACAGACTACAGCCCAATATGGTTTAATGACACATACCCAGAATTAGCTAAAATGCAGAATGGGGCGATATGGAGAAGATATGGGGTGGTGTATATTAGGCAGATTTTCCAAAATGGGAAACTACACTCATTTGAGACGTTACAGAGGTTATTTGCACTACCACAGTCTATGAGGTTCTATTACTTGCAATTAAAACATGCAGTAGAGGCACAGAGTAAATCTGCGGATTGGGTTTCTTCACATACACCTGTGTTTAATGTGATTGCAGGAGCCAATAATACCAAAGGGTTTATTTCACAGTGTTATAGTATGTTACTGCAAAGCCTTTTAAATAAACATCCTTTGGGAATGCTTGCTAAGTGGGAGAGAGATGTTGGCCCATTGGATGGGGATCAGTGGGAAGAGGTGCTACAGGCCGTGCCCACATGCTCCCTGAATGTTGCACACAGACTGACACAATTGTACATCATATTAAGAGTTTATTATACCCCTCATAGATTATATGCTATGGGCCTCAGACCCACCCCTCTATGCACTAGATGCAAAAGAGAACATGGGGACCTGATCCACCTACTATGGAGGTGCCCAAAGCTTCACCCTTATTGGAAAGGGGTGGTGGACACTGTCAATAGGGTATTTCAGGTCACTTTGCCTACGAACCCCAAGCACTGTTTGCTCAATGTGATAGATGAATTGGGATGGGAGGAATGTACTAAAGTGGCAATTACCAAAGCTGTATTCCTGGCAAGGAAATTAATTATGAGACATTGGATTTCTGAGGAGCCTCCTGCTCTTAAAGAATGGGTTAACGCTGTGGAGGAAATGTTAAGAAAAGACAAGGTGATATACCAACACAGAGGATGCCCACAGAAGTTCGAGAAACTCTGGGGACCATGGCTGAATGTTCCGGGGCTTGCCCCGGTGGATTTGGTCGTGGGCAGACTGTTGGGATTTGGGACATGAGACCCTAAGTATTAGATGGCTCTGGCTATCTTATCAAGGTATAATATCGTATGTGGTTCAATTACTCCTTTTGTTTAGGATGGGGATGGACAAATGGTTTATATTATGCAGATGTAGGTGATGAATAAAATGATATTCGGTGGTTAAAGTGGTGATTTGATACAGGGTAGTTTAATAATGCAGCCAGTAAGACACACAAGTGTAGAATGTCTTGCAGATGTAAGCATTTCAAAATGTAAATGTGAAATCGGTATGTGTATGTTTTTACATGTTTTTCTCAATAAAATATTTTTCTGGATAAAAAAACAAAGCAAACAGAATATTGGCATGCATTAAAAAGGGGATCAACTCCAGAGATAAAACGATAATTCTCCCACTCTACAAGACTCTGGTCCGGCCGCACCTGGAGTATGCTGTCCAGTTCTGGGCACCAGTCCTCAGGAGGGATGTACTTGAAATGGAGCGAGTACAAAGAAGGGCAACAAAGCTAATAAAGGGTGTGGAGGATATTAGTTATGAGGAAAGGTTGCGAGCACTGAACTTATTCTCTCTGGAGAAGAGACGCTTGAGAGGGGATATGATTTCAATATACATATACCGTACTGGTGACCCCACAATAGGGAGTTTAACAAGACTCGTGGCCACTCATTAAAATTAGAAGAAAAGAGGTTAACCTTAACTGACTAAGTACTGACATTATTTCAGACTTTCTGTATGTGAGAGACAGCAAGTTGCAATGGTGAGTGTGTTTGGGAATATTCCTTGTGCATTCACTGAAGGGGTTCCCAGATCACAGGATTAGGAGAAATGTATAGGGCACTACAGAGATGTGTGAATAAAAAATGGAAGTACAGAGTAGGTAGGCTGTGCCTTCAGAACACTTTACCAATTTTCAATTTTAGTTGGATTATACCCCAAGTTATATTCTCACTTCTAAAATAATATAGGTTCTAATATAGTCATCAACACTAAGGGCTCAATCACACCAGCCTGCACACTATAATAGGGCGGAACCTAGGGGGATGCTGGGGTGGACTTGCAACCCCCCCCCCCCAGATTTCAGTTGTGCACCCCCAGGACCAGTGACATTAATATCAGGAAGTGGAGGGGGACAAGGATATGAAAGAGGGACTCTGACGTGATGGAAGGACTCTGATATAATGGAGGAACTCTGTGATGTGAGGGCTGTCTGTGAAGTTATGGGGGAACACTAATGTAAAGGGAGGACTTCCCACATGGCACCAAGCAGAGGTTGACATCTCCATTAAGTGCAGATGTCATTGTTCTTCAAACCAATAAATACAGTTTGGGACTAGGGTGCCTCCTGATTTTTTTTTATACTTTTAAAGGGTACCATGACTATAAAAAGGTTGATTTGCTTTTTGTCACAGCCAAACAGAGATGTGGTCCAGCAGTCCCTGTTCACTCCTGCAACACCTCTGCAGTACCCAGAAATAATGTCAAACGTTACTTCTGGATCATGACTTGTGATATAGAAAGGCAGGTTCCCTGGATCTCTGTCATATGGGGTAATAGACTGTCGGTGACTTACACACAGCCAATGCAAGCGGGGAGGGCTGGACAGGAGAAAACAAAGGTGTGTTGTCAGTAAGGCCCAATAATTCTTTTCACTGCACCCCCAGATCAGAAAGACCAGATCCAGCCTATAATGCACTACAATAATCAATTTTAGCATGGTTTTTGCTTTGGTAGGGGCAATACCCTGCATTTTTAAAAGGTAAGGTTTTCCCTTTAATTTAACTCTCTCGAAACATCACAAATTTACATTTCATTCATTTCTATGTGCTGCAGCTCAATGCAGTGCAAAAAAAAATGCAGATGAGCTGCTACATTGTGGTGTGAATGGGGCACATAGAAAACAATTGTCTGCAATGAGCCCTTGTGAAAACCTGCATTGATCAGGTGCAGAAGAACGAAGATCTGGTGTGAACGAGACCCAAGGAAAGATTATAATAATACTGACTTTACTACCTTGGGTATTACTCAAGTCATTGCTATGACTACATTCTCATACAAATTGATTTGATTTGGATTTTTATTCTGTTCTCTCACTTTGCATTTTTTAAATTGCTAAAAGTAAACAATTCAAAAATATATTTTTGAAAGCATTCTCACTGTTGCATGCAGTACTGTGTGTGTGTGTGTATATATATATATATATATATATATATATATATATATATATATATATATATATATATATATATATATATATATATATATATATATATATATATATATATATACACACACACACACACACATACACTATACTATATTACCAAAAAGTATTGGAACGCCTGCCTTTACACGCACATGAACTTTAATGGTATGCCAGTCTTAGTCCGTAGGGTTTCATATTGGGTTGGCCCACTCTTTTCAGCTATAACAGCTTAAACTCTTCTGGGAAGGCTGTCCACAAGTTTTAGGAGTGTGTCCATGGGAATGTTTGACCATTCTTCCAGAAGCGCCTTTGTGAGGTCAGACACTGATGTTGGAGAGAAGGCCTGGCTGGCAGTCTCCGCTCTAATTCAACCCAAATGTGGAAAAATAGAACAGGCCAGTCAAGTTCCTCTACCCCAAACTCACCCATCCATGTTTTTATTGACCTTGCTTTGTGCACTGGTCCAAATCATTTGGTGGAGGGGGGGTTATGGTGTGGGGCCGTTTTTTTTAGGGGTTGGGTTTGGCCCCTTTAGTTCCAGTGAAGGGAACTCTTAAGGCTTCAGCATAACAAGACATTTTGGACAATTTCATGCTCCCAACTTTGTGGGAACAGTTTGGGGATGGTCCCTTCCTGTTCCAACATGACTGAGCACCAGTGCACAAAGCAAGGTCCATAAAGACATGGATGAGCGAGTTTGGGGTGGAGGAACTTGACTGGCCTGCAGCGCTCCTGTGTGTACAGCACAATATAGTGCCCATTGTAACATTCATGGGAGGCATTAAAAACACTGCATAAATGCAACTTAAACACAGGGTATTGACGCATGTGTTAACTAACTCTTTAAGTGATCCGAGCCACTCTACAACTGCCTAATCACTTTTACAGGGCGTGGAAGGGGGCCCTCTCCTATCACCGTTCCCTGGCTCTCCTATGATATCTGGGGGCCCAGGACTGCTACACTCAGTCGGGTCTACTGCAGACAGAGGAGAAGGAACAGACCCCAGATCTCTTAATAAGGAGTACCTGTCACTGCCCATGCTGTCAAAAGGGATGTTGTTCATCCCTTATGATAGCAATAAAGTTGAGCCAAACAAAATCTAAAGAAACACATTAATTTAAACAAACAAAAAAATACAATAAAAGTCCCCCTATCCCCTGGGCTCACACGTAAAGTTCCTGCACATACAGTACTGTACACAAGTTTTAGGCAGGTATGCAGAAATGCTGTAAATTAAGAATGCTTTCAAGATATATGTTTTAATTGTTTTATTTTTATCATCTTACAATACGCAAAGTAAGCGAACAGAAGAAAAATCTAATTCAAATCAATATTTGGTGTGACTACCCTTTAGCTTCAAACCAGCATCAATTCTTACACTTGCACAAAGTCAGGGATTTTGTAGGATTAGAGTCAGGTGTGTGATTAACCAAATATACCAAGCAGCAGGTAATGATCATCAATTTCTTATGTAGATTGAAACACAGACATTAACTGAAACACAAACAGCTGTGTAGGAGGCTTAAAACTGGTTGATGAACAGCCAAACTCTGCTACTAAGGTGAGGTTGTGGGAGACAGTTTCACGTCACAAGTCATACACCATGGCAAGACTGAATACAGCAACAAGACACAAGGTAGTTATACTGCATCAGCAAAGTCTTTCCCAGTAGAAGATCGCAAAGCAGACTGGGGTTCCAAGATGTACTGTTCAAGCTCTTTTGAAGATGCACAAAGAAACAAGAAATGCTTAGGACCGTAAATACAGTGGTTGGACAAAAAAACAATGTAGCAGATTAAAGACACATCATGCTTATTTCCCTTCCACATCTTAAGTCCAGCAGTGCCATCAACACAGAACTGGAGGAAACCAGTGGGACCCAGATACACCCATCTACTGTACGGAGAAGTCTGGCCAGAAGTGGTCTTCATGGAAGAATTGCAGCCAAACCTCCAATGTGGAAACAAGGCTAAGCGACTCAACTATGAATGAAAACATAAGAACTGGGGTGCAGAAAAATGGCAGACTGATAAATCATAATTTGATATATTTGGCTGTAGCAGGAGGTAGTTTGTGTGTCAAAGAGCTGGAGAGCGCTATAATAATGAGTATCTGTTCCGAAACAGTGAAGCATGGTGGAGGTTCCTTGCAAGTTCGAGGCTGCATTTCTGCAAATGGGGTTGAAGATTTGGTGAGGATCAATTGTGTTCCTAATGCTGAGAAATACATACTTATCCATCACGCCAAACCATCAGGGAGGCATGTGATAAGCCCCAAATGTATTCTACAATTATACAGCAGGATAATGACTCCAAACATACAGCCAATGTCATTAAGAACTATCTTCAGCATAAACAACAACAAGGAGTCCTGGAAGTGATGGTTTGGCCCCCCCACAGAGCCCTGAACTCAACATTGGGTCTGTCTGGAATTACATGAAGAGACAGAAGGATTTACGGCAGCCTACATCCACAGAAGATTTGTAGTTGGTTCTCAAAGATGAAAACCTACCTGTCGAGTTCCTTCCAAATCTGTGCGCAAGTGTACGTAGAAAAATTGGTGCTGTTTTGAAGGCAAAGGGTGGTCACACCAAATATTGATTTTCAATTTCTGAAATTCTGTTCGTTTACTTTGCATTTTGTCAATTGATAAAACTAAACTATTAACAATATTATTTCAAAAAGCATTCCTACTTTACAGCTTTTCACATTTTCCTAAAACTTTTGCACAGTAGTGTACAGTATATGTAAACAGTGATTGCACCACACACGTGAGGTTTCACGATTATCAGAGTGAGACCAATAATTTAAGTACCAGAGCACATTTAAATCTAAACTGTTAAACCTGTAAAGGCTTTTAAAAGAGCCGCCTATGGAGATTTTTTATGCCTGGGACCCGGTGATCGGCCAAGTGAATGACAGAAGAGAGCCCTGTGTTGGCAAACAACACAGGGCTCTCTAAGGGTGTAGCGATATGGCTGTTTTTTTCTCTTCAAAGCAGGGAAGAAAACAGTCTCATTGCTTAGTAAAAGCAGCACACTTTACACTTTGTGAGGCACACAGTTAACCCTTTGATTGCCCCTAGATGGTAATCCTTTCCCAGCCAGTGTCATTGGTACAGTGACAGTGCATATTATTAGCACTGATCACTGTATAAGTTTCACTGGTGTTGTCAGTGTCAGTTAGCCAGTTCCCACAAAGTGTCAGTTAGTGTCAGATTGTCCACAGTCTCAGTAGCTGATCACCGCCATTACTAGTATAAAAACATAAATAAAAAACAGTATATATACCATGGTTTGTAGACACTGACTTTCACGCAAACCAATTTATATACATCTATTGAGATTTTTTTCTACCAAAGACACATAGCAGAATACATTTTGGCCTACATGTATGAAGAAAATAAATTATTTATTTTTTTATTGGAAATAATTTATAGCAGAAGTAAAAAAAGTTTTTTTTTTGTTTTTTAGTTTTCAGTCTTTTCGTTTATATAGTAAAAAAAAAACCCAGTGGTGATTAAAAACCACCAAAAGAAAGCAATATTTGTATGAAAAAATGATACAAATTTAATTTGGGTACAGCGTTGCATGGCTGTACAATTACCAGTTAAAGTAGCGCAGCCGCGAATAGCAAAAAATGGCCTGGTCATGAAGGGGGTAAAATCTTCCTGTCATGGTTCTGCAGTAATGTTTATGTCTGTCTGCTTACCTCTCTGTGTGATCAGCTTAAGAGAACAGCCACCTTTCACCTGGCTGCTTAAGTAATCTTCCCTCAAGCATGGCACCACCCCAACCTCTAACTGGGAACACTATATTAACCTGTGCACTGCAAGCCAGCCTCGCTGATCAATATTGTGTGTTTGGCTTCCTGTGTGTCCTACATCTGATCCAGTTTACCGACCTTGGCTTGTTCTTGACTGTCCTTGTCTGCTTCATATTCTGACCTTTGACGTGTTCTTTAACTATCCCTATCTGCTTTTTGCCCCGACCTTTGGCTTATCCCCCCTCCCTTGATGTCCCAGTCTGCTGCTTACTCTCTATCCTTCAGCAGTCTACCGTGAGTGTGAGCTGGGAGACCCTGAGTGCCTGCGACCTGGAGCCAGCCTGCAGCAAAATCCATCCCCACCATCAGGGGCCTCTGGTGAACACATAGTTACATAGTTGAAATAAGACACAAGTCCATCTAGTTCAACTATAAAATAAGTAAATAAAAAATATCATACAATCCCATATACCCACAGTTGATGCAGAGGAAGGCGAAACCCCCCCCCCCCCCTCCCACACCAAAAAAAAAAGCAGGATCCAATTTGCTACAACAGGGGAGAATATTCCTTCCTGATCCCAGAGAGGCAATCGGATTTTCCCTGGATCAACTTTACCTATAAATGTCAGTACCCAGTTATATTATGTACATTTAGGAAAGTATCCAGGCCTTTCTTAAAGCAATCTACTGAGCTGGCCAGAACCACCTCTGGAGGGAGTCTATTCCACATTTTCACAGCTCTTACTGTGAAGAAACATTTCTGTATTTGGAGATGAAATCTCTTTTCCTCTAGACATAAAGAGTGCCCCCGTGTCCTCTGTGTTGACCGTAAAGTGAATAACTCTACACCAAGTTCACTATATGGACCACTTATATATTTATACATGTTGATCATATCCCCCTTAATCTCCTCTTCTCAAGAGTGAATAAATTCAGTTCCTCTAATCTTTCCTCATAGCTGAGCTCCTCCATGGCTCTTAACAGTTTGGTTGCCCTTCTCTGCACTTTCTCCAGTTCCCCAAAATCCTTTTTGAGAACTGGTGCCCAAAACTGAACTGCATATTACAGATGAGGTCTTACTAAGGATTTGAACAGGGGGGCAAAATGATCTCTCGCTCTCTGGAGTCCATACCTCTCCTAATACATGAAAGGACTTTGCTTGCTTTGGAAACCACAGCTTGGCATTTGAATGCCTTTTATTGAGCTTATGATCTACCAAAACCCCCAGATCCTTCTCCACCATTGATTCCCTCAGTTGTACTCCCCCTATTATGTATGATGCATGCATATTCTTAGTCCACAAGTGCATAACTTCACATTTATTAACATTAAACCTCATCTGCCACATAGTCGCACAATTAGACAGTGCATTGAGGTTGGCTTGTAAATTGGAGACATCCTGTAAGGACGTTATTCCACTGCATAGTTTGGTGTCAATTGCAAAGACAGAAAAGTTACTTTTAATCCCAGACCCGATATCATTTATAAAGATGTTAAAAAGTAAGGGTCCCAGCACTGAACCTTGGGGTACACCACTGATAACCTTAGACTATTCAGAGTAAGAATCATTAATCACTACTCTCTGAATTCTGTCTTTTAGCCAGTTTTTTATCCATTTACAAACTGATATTTCCAAGCCTGTAGACTTTACTTTACACATGAGCCGCGTGTGGGGAACTGTGTCAAACGCTTTAGCAAAATCCAAGTACACCACGTCCACAACCACCCCTCTGTCCAAGGTTTTACTTACCTCCTCATAAAAAGAAATCAGGTTTGTTTGACAGCTTCTGTCTTTCATGAATCCATGCTGTCTGTTGCTTAAAATATTTTTTTCCAGCAAGAACTGGTCTATGTGGTCTTCTATTAAACACTCTCCAGTATCTTCCTGACTATAGAAGTTAAACTAACAGGTCTATAGTTACTTGGTAAAGACTTTGTTCCCTTTTTAAATATAGGCACCACATTGGCCCTATGCCAATCCAGTGGTACTATTCCTGTCATTAATGAGTCCCTAAAAATTAGATACAATGGCTTTGAAATTACAGAGCTCGATACTTTTAGGATCTGTGGGTGGATCTTAGATTCTGTGCCATGTGGAACCTCATGCTCTAGCTCCCAGTGTGATCTGTGTTAGTGCTCCAGAGGTCCTGCTTTCCTGAACCACCAAGAGCTTCATCCACAGCAGTCAACTGTAGGGTCCACTATCTTAGCGGTGCACTCCTGATCCAAACAGTGTGCATCTGTCACCTGGCCTCTGGTACCTCACACTTCCAAAGCTTAAGTGGTTAATTAATAAAGATGAGAGCTGCCATTGCAAACCTGTTTTTGTTGGATGCTGTAGGGTGTTTTCATTGCCTAATGAGTCACCAACCAAGCATCAGCCTGCAGCCAGTGAAGCAGGGGAATACCAAAAATTACAGATAATTACACAGAACACATATAATTAAAAATATAACCATTCCACAGTTTTCATATTGTTAAACAAGTCAGCAATGATAGTTCTGATATTGTTCGGTCCCTAAAGCTTTCCTTTAACAACAACTGCATACTAAAAAATTCTGAGAAATGGTGTCAGTCTCTGGGAAGGAACGAAGCTTGCTAATTTAAGATCTATCTGCAGAAAATTCAGCCTTGTACCTGTATAGATGACTGCAGAGCCTGGCAGAGGTACCAGGGTGAGGGGTTAATAACTCAGATCAGCGCAGAGCGGTGTGTCGAAGGCTCTATCCCAGATTTATTGATGTACAGCTTGCAGCATAATGCTAACAGCGCACTAGAGAAGGAGAACACGAATTTATCAATGAGCAAGTCTTGGCCAGCTGAAAATACAGAGAGCGCAAGAGGAGTCTTGACTAGTAATGCCGGGGTTTACCACCTGGTAAGACCTAGAGGGTGCAACACCAAATTTTAATGGGTTAGTCCACCAACTTCTGACTGGTCATGTGGCGGCCTAGGGTCTTTCCTCCCATCCTCACTACAGCAGCTGTGGTTGGTCATCAGTGCAACAGAGACTGGCACTCATGGTATGACATTACTATCACTCTATGAAGTATTGTACTAAAAGCCCAAGCTGACCTGATATGGCACTCAATGGGGTATATTTATGGCAGCCTGGGCTCACAGGATTGAATGGTACTGGATGCTATGTAACCCGGAAAAGGACTGGCAAGCAGGATCGAATAAAAAATGCAGAAGAGAGTGAGGGGTGGTGTTTTGTACAATTATTATATATATATATATATATATATATATATATAATATATATATATATATATATATATATATATATATATATATATAGCAATTTAAAAAAATGAATTGAAATATTATTATTATAATACAGGATTTATATAGCGCCAACAGTTTACACAGTGCTTTACAACATTAGGGCAGACAGTACAAGTACAATACAATTCAATACAGGAGGAATCGGAGGGCCCTGCTCATTAGAGCTTACAATCTAGGAGGGAGGGTCAAGTTATACAAAAGGGTAATAGCTGTGGGGGATGAGCTAATGGAGAAAATAGTGCAGTTGTTAGATGGGTGCAAGATAGGCTTCTCTGAGGAGGAAAGTTTTCAGGGATCGCCTAAAAGTGGATAAATTTGGAGACAGTCTGACAGATTGGGGTAGGGAATTCCAGAGGATGGGCGAGGCTCGGGAGAAGTCCTGGAGCCGGATATGGGAGGAGGTGATGAGGGAGATAGAGAGCAGGAGGTCTTGGAAGGACGGAGAGGGCGATTAGGTTGGTATTTTGAGACTGGGCTAGTGAGGTAGTAGGGGGCAGAGTTGTGGATGGCTTTGTAATTTATTGTTAGTATTTTGAATTTAATTCGTTGGGCGAGTGGCAGCCAATGGAGGGATTGGCAGAGAGGGGTAGCAGACACCTTTGTAAGGTGGATGAGTCTGGCAGCAGCATTTATGATGGACTGAAGGGGGGATAGTCTATTTAAAGGTAAGCCAATGAGGAGGGAGTTGCAGTAGTCAAGGCGAGAGATCACCAGGGAGTGAATCAGGAGCTTTGTGGTTTCATTGGTTAGAAAGGGACCTAGTTTAGAGATGTTGCGGAGGTTGAGGCGGTAAGCTTTGGAAAGTGATTGGATGTGGGGCCGAAAGGAGAGTTCAGAATCCAGGATAACACCTAGTACCCTGACATGTGGGGATGGGTGGATGGTTGTGCCATTGCTCTTGACAGACAAGTCAGGGGAAGGGGCACGTGGGGGAGGAAATATTATAAGCTCGGTTCTTGGACAAGTTGAATTTGAGGAAGTGGTGTGAC
This sequence comes from Lithobates septentrionalis, assembly GCA_037952835.1. Taxonomy (NCBI): domain Eukaryota; kingdom Metazoa; phylum Chordata; class Amphibia; order Anura; family Ranidae; genus Lithobates; species Lithobates septentrionalis. The sequence goes on along the minus strand of JBBDGP010000161.1, from coordinate 678,937 downwards.
ATCCATACAGATATGTCGGTTAGTAAGTTAGTGATGCGTCACTTTTGAGAACGTATTATACACCTCATAGGCTACATAATATGGGACTTCTTTCCACTCCAACCTGTACTATATGTAAGAGAGATCATGGAGATTTAATACATATGTTATGGAGATGTCCCAGATTACATGTGTACTGGAAGGGGGTGGTGGACACACTGAGCGCAGTGTTTGGGGTCTCAATTCCACTGGACCCTAGACACTGTATTTTGAATATGTTAGATGAACTGGAGTGGGAACCCCATGTCAGAGAAGCTTTATCTAGAGCCCTTTTTGTGGCCCGTAAGCTAATCATGGTACATTGGAAATCTGAAACGCCCCCCTCAGTCAAGGAATGGATTACTGCACTAGCAAATATATTAAGAATGGAGAAAATTATATACCAACACAGGGGATGTTCAAAGAAATTTGAAAAACTCTGGGAACCATGGCTAGGCACTCCTGGGCTAGCCCCGGAGGACCTGGTCATGGATAGATTATTGCGCCTTAATAATGGTTGAAGGTATCGTGTACCCTGCATTAGACTCGAATGGAGCTTAGTGCTCCTGTTGGTTACAGACAGAGGGTTGGAATTTGGTAAGATGAAGATGCAGTAATTTCATTTCCTTTTTTTTTTTATTCTTTAACAGTGGGAATTATATTATATTATTGTATAGGCTTGATTCTATTCTGGTACTACGCCTGTTTATGCTATTATGCATAATTTATTTTTGTGGACTTCTTGGACTGTATGTACTTGTTTTTCAATAAAACCTTTTTCTTGGATAAAAAAAAAAAAAAAAGTTAGTGATGCATGAGGAGACTGATGGAGTGAGTTGAGGGGTGGAGAGATAGATTTGTGTGTCGTCAGCGTAGAAATGATATTGAAAGCCGTGAGAGGCTATCAGCTGACCCAGGGAAGAGGTGTAGATTGAAAATAAAAGAGGTCCAAGAACAGAACCTTGGGGGACCCCGACAGAGAAGGCAAGAGGAGTGGAGGAAGCAGAATTGTAAGTGACACTGAAGGTGCGTTGGGATAGGTAGGATGAGAGCCACTGAAGAGCACAGTCACGGAGACCGAGTGTCAGGGGATGTTATACACAACATCCAATGCAGGTGATCAGATCGCTGGGCTGCACCAAGGAATCAGGGACAAACGAGTAAATAAAGAAAGTATGTTTATTGCCAATGATAAAGATACACGTGAAAACAAGACAGCAAACCAAAACAAGTAAATGGTGAAAACACAGCAAAACCCCAAAACCCACCTAACTATCTATCTAACTAATATAATACACAAGCAAGGAAACCAACATGAAATAAAAAATAAGGCAAGGGCCAAAGCGACAAGGGAACAGAAAACAGGAATAATGAAGCAGACCAAGGAGTAGGGAACAGGAAACAGGGTTCAAGGTCAGGATACACAAACGGGGTTCAGGAACAAACAGGAACAGGCTGGAACAAGAGCAGGTACTGGCAGGGACAAGGGCTTAGCAGAGGAATACTGAAGAACTGGAGGTTAGTTCAGGGCGGGTTTATATAGTCCAGCAAAACCATGACAGGTGTGCTTGATGGCAAGTCTGCAGTCCAGGCAGGGAGACCCCCGCTGGTGGCCACTGGAATTACACCCTTTTGGTGCTGAATGTAATAGTGCCACCAGCAGGAGAAACCGGAGATGACACCGTTCCTGACAGTTCCCCCTCCTAAAGGAGTGGCCTCCGGACACTCCATTCAGCCCTGGGTACGACAGTCCGAGTGGGTGCAGAAACACCTTAAAATGTTTCCCTACTGAGTCTGCGGACTTCTTCGCACTTCCAAGGCCAGAGTCTTTTAGTTCACTGGGGGACGTGCCATCAGAGTCTGAAAATAGGACACGTACCCCACCACCCGGGTCAGGAAGTTTGGATCTGGAAATGAAAATTAGCAGGGTAACAGGAAAGAAACCATCGCAGGCAGACCACACAGGAGCATTACATTTAAGCCAGGCGACAGACAGGATTGACCCAGCGGCAAGATGGCCATCAGTCAGGAACAGTTTTAGCAGGCCCCATGTCATCAGGCTGAGCAGAAAGCAGAGGTACATCACGCTGGGTAGTGGCACATCCTTATCAAGCTGGGCAGCAGGCATGGGCACTTCAAGCTGGGCAGCGGGCTCATCAAGCTGGAGAGCAGGCACTGAGACATCAGGCTGGAGGGCAGGCACTGGAACTTCAGACTGGGCAGTAGGCACATCAGGCAGAACAGCAGGTGCTGGCACAACAAGCTGAACAGCAGGCACATCGGACTGGATAGCAGGTACTGGAACTTCAAACCGGGCAGCCGGTACTGGAACTTCAGACTGGGCAGCAAGCACAAACACTGGCACATCAGGCAGAACAGCAGGTGCTTTGGACTGGATAGTCGGTACTGGAACTTCAGACTGGGCAGTGGGCACAGGCGCTGGCACATCAAGCATAACAGCAGGTACTGGCACAACAAGCTGAACAGCAGGCACATCGGACTGGATAGCAGGTACTGGAACTTCAAACAGGGCAGCTGGTACTGGAACTTCAGACTGGACAGTGGGCACAGGTGCTGGCACATCAGGCAGAACAGCAGGTACTGGCACAACAGGCTGAACAGCAGGTGCATCGGACTGGATAGCAGGTACTGGAACTTCAACCCGGGCAGCTGGTACTGGAACTTCAGACTGGACAGTGGGCACAGGTGCTGGCACATCAGGCAGAACAGCAGGTGCAGTGGACTGAATAGCAGGTACTGGAACTTCAAACCGGGCAGCTGGTACTGGAACTTCAGACTGGGCAGCAAGCACAAACAGTGGCACATCAGGCAGAACAGCAGGTGCTTTGGACTGGATATTCGGTACTGGAACTTCAGACTGGGCAGTGGGCACAGGCGCTGGCACATCAGGCAGAACAGCAGGTACTGGCACAACAGGCAGAACAGCAGGTCCATCGGACTGGATAGCAGGTACTGGAACTTCAAACCGGTCAGCTGGTACTGGAACTTCAGACTGGACAGTGGGCACAGGTGCTGGCACATCAGGCAGAACAGCAGGTACTGACACAACAGGCTGAACAGCAGGTGCATCGGACTGGATAGCAGGTACTGGAACTTCAAACCGGGCAGCTGGTACTGGAACTTCAAATTGGACAGTGGGCACAGGTGCTGGCACATCAGGCAGAACAGCAGGTACTGGCACAACAGGCTGAACAGCAGGTACATCGGACTGGATAGCAGGTACTGGAACTTCAAACCGGGCAGCTGGTACTGGAACTTCAGACTGGACAGTGGGCACAGGTGCTGGCACATCAGGCAGAACAGCAGGTGCAGTGGACTGAATAGCAGGTACTGGAACTTCAAACCGGGCAGTCGGTACTGGAACTTCAGACTGGACAGTGGGCACAGGTGCTGGCACATCAGGCAGAACAGCAGGTACTGGCACAATAGGCTGAACAGTAGGTACATCGGACTAGATAGCAGGTACTGGAACTTCAAACCGGGCAGCTGGTACTGGAACTTCACACTGGGCAGCAAGCACAGACATTGGCACATCAGGCAGGACAGCAGGTACTGGCACAACAGCAGGCATCGGAACATCAGGCTGGGCGGCATACAGGAACACATCAGGCTGGAACAGATCAGCTGGTGGGGAGGCAGGATTGGATACTGGCATGATGGTATGGGTTGGAAAAAACTTCCGCTTCTTTTTGGTTTTAGCCACTGGGGATCTATAAGTGGGTACAGGGCTGTAGGTAGTGAATGCAGCTGGTAGAAGCGAAGAGTGAAAGGATGGCAAAACAGAGGGAGTAGGTTTTGAAGGGAGATTTAGTGGAGCTGATGGAGGCAGTTGAGAAGCAGCAGGGGAGTTAAAAGCAGGGTAGGTGCAACAGGAGGAAACAGGGTACTGGTATTTCATTGGTAGAAAGGTATATTGGGAGCTAACAGAAGCTGAATGCGACAGACTTGACCAGGCCTGTATTAATGATTGCACTGCATCAGGTTTGCACTTGGCTTGTCTGACCAGAGACTGCACTGATTCAATGCATTTTGCAAGCACCTGCTGAGAACAAGCTGAATATTGTTCAAAAAAAATGCTGAGTCATCCTCCAACAGCCAAACTAAAGATTCTACCTGAGCTGCACTAAAAGGGGGTGTATAGTCATCACCTCCCTCAGCGACATCAGACAGGGCCAACTCAGTACAGATCTTAATTAATGGTTGCACATTTTCAAACAAAAAACTGCCTTGCTCAATAAAAACATGAGCTAGGCGGATGCATTCTAACAATTGTTCCCTAGTGTATTCAGCCAATGTCTGATAACAAAAGTCTCTGTCATCAGTTGCCAGGAGCGATAAATACAAAATACTTTCAAAATCCATCTTTCAAAAATAGCTGGGACTCAGGCCCCAATTCCCAGGTGCAACCGATCTGATTGTATGGCTTCAGTATTCTGTCAGGGGATGTTATACACAACATCCAATGCAGGTGATCAGATCGCTGGGCTGCACCAAGGAATCAGGGACAAACGAGTAAATAAAGAAAGTATGTTTATTGCCAATGATAAAGATACACGTGAAAACAAGACAGCAAACCAAAACAAGTAAATGGTGAAAACACAGCAAAACCCCAAAACCCACCTAACTATCTATCTAACTAATATAATACACAAGCAAGGAAACCAACATGAAATAAAAAATAAGGCAAGGGCCAAAGCGACAAGGGAACAGAAAACAGGAATAATGAAGCAGACCAAGGAGTAGGGAACAGGAAAAAGGGTTCAAGGTCAGGATACACAAACGGGGTTCAGGAACAAACAGGAACAGGCTGGAACAAGAGCAGGTACTGGCAGGGACAAGGGCTTAGCAGAGGAAAACTGAAGAACTGGAGGTTAGTTCAGGGCGGGTTTATATAGTCCAGCAAAACCATGACAGGTGTGCTTGATGGCAAGTCTGCAGTCCAGGCAGGGAGACCCCCGCTGGTGGCCACTGGAATTACACCCTTTTGGTGCTGAATGTAATAGTGCCACCAGCAGGAGAAACCGGAGATGACACCGTTCCTGACACCGAGGGAGTAAAGTTTTTTGAGGAGGAGGGGGTGGTCAACCATGTCAAAGGCAGCTGAAAGGTCCAGAAGTAGGAGTACAGAATAGTGTCCGTTAGTTTTTGCAGTTAGTAGGTCATTTGTGAGTTTTAAAAGAGCAGTTTCTGTGGAGTGTTGAGGGCGAAATCCAGATTGAAGGGGATCAAGAAGGTTGTTTTTAATGAGGTGGTCACTCAGTTGGTTGTAAACCAGGCATTCAAGGAGTTTAGAGGAAAAGGGGAGCAAGGAGATAGGGCAAAGGTTGTTAAGATTGGTAGGGTCCAAGGACGGCTTTTTAAGAATGGGGGTGACCAGTGCATGTTTTAGAGCATTGGGGAAGATGCCAGAGGTGAGGCAGAGATTGAAGATGTGGGTTAGAGAGTGTAGGATGGAGTCAGAGGGCGACCGTAGCATATGAGAGGGAATAGGGTCCAGGGGACAGGTGGTTAGGTGGGCGATATAAAGGAGTTTAGCAACATCGTCTGTAGTAGCAGATTTGAATAGGGGGAGTGTCAGTTGTACCTGTTGACATGGGGTCTTAGCTGGGGGAGATACCTGTAGAGTGGAGATTTCATCACGAATTGTATCAATCTTGTTTATGAAGTGATTAGCAATCTCCTGGGCAGTGAGTGAGTCAGCGGGTGGAGGACAAAGTAGAGAGTTGAAGGTAGAGAAGTGTTTACGGGGACTGGATGAGAAGGTGTTAATAAGAGTTGTAAAATAGGTTTGCTTGGCAGTGTGGAGGAAAGAATAGTATTTTTGGAGGGCAGATTTGTATTGGTTTAAGTCTTTGATAGACTTAGTCTTGTGCCACAGACGCTCAAGAGCGCGACTACGTTTTTTGAGAATTTTAGTGTCATCTGTTTGCCAGGGTTGTAGGGGTCGAGGCCTGATTCTGCGTGTAGTGAGGGGAGCGAGCTTGTCCAGGGTGGAGGACAGGGATTTATTGTAGATGGACGTGGCTTGGTTGGGGCAGGACAGGGGAGAGATTTTGTCATAGAGGTGGTCAGTAGCAGAATAGAGGGGAGAGGAGTTGAAGTTGCGAAAGTTTCTACGGGTGATGGTTAGGCGATTGGAGGGAAAGGTGGTGGAAGACAGGGGGAGAGAGAAACTGATAAGGTGATGGTCGGAGAGAGGAAAAGGATTGTTGGAGAAGTTGCATTGAGTGCATAGGTAGGAGAATACAAGGTCAAGGGTTTTGCCATCAGAGTGAGTAGAAGCCTGTACCCATTGCTTCAGGTCAAATGAAGAGGTTAGACTAAGAAGTTTAGAAGTAGCAGGAGTGTTTGTATTAGCAGGGATGTTGAAATCACCGAGAAGGATTGTGGGAATTTCCAAAGAGAGAAAGTAGGGTAGCCAGGCAGAAAACTCATCAAGGAAAGTCGATAACGGTCCAGGCGGCCGGTAGATCACAGCAATTCTTAGGAAAGTAGGAGAGAATAGACGTATACAGTGGGCTTCGAATGATGAGAGGGAAAAAGAGGGAGGAGAGTGAATAACCTGGAAGGTGCTCTGGGGGGATAGGAGGAATCCCACTCCACATCCCTTGCGTCCATTAGGCCTAGGGGAGTGAGTCCAGTGAAGGCCACCCTGGGATAGGGAAGCAGAAGAAGGGGTGTCATATTCATGGAGCCAGGTTTCGGTGAGAGCAAGTAGATTAAAGGAATTAGTGACAAAGAGGTCATGAACAGCAGTGAGTTTGTTGCAGACAGAGCGGGCGTTCCAGAGGGCGCAGGAGAGAGGGAGGCTGAAGTTGGGAAGAAGAGGAATGGAGACTAAATTGCGTAGATTGCGCCTACTGCCAGAGGGTGTAGGGTGATGGTGATGGGTGTGTTGGGCACAGTTAAATAAGGGAGCCGCAGGGTTTGGGGAAATATCTCTAGCGGTTAGGAGAAGCAGAAGAGTAAGGGAGGTAATATGAGAATATGATTTGTATGAGGGGACATGCTTCAGTATCCTGGGGGGGTTTGTTAGCAAGTGGGCTTAGAGTTAGAAAGAGGTGATGGGTGCAGTAATAGGGGGAGGGGAGAAGTGAGGGTGATATGTACTGCAATTGTGAAGAGGAGGAGAGGTTAAGAGTGCATGTTTCAGAGAGGAAGGTGAGATAATTTGGAATTGAGGTCATCTGCAGTCTGTTGTGGTTTGCTTAGTGCAAGAGCAGAAGTGCCACTTATTTAAAGAACCCCACTTCTTTGGAAGAACACCCTGCATGTGCAGCCCCCTGTATGTGTTGCCCCGTAAAGAAGGCCTTGTATTTATGTTGGGTTTGGGTGTGGATAGAATCTGGCAATTAATCAATCAGGAGGGGATATTAGGAACACAGCTAGCAAAGCAAAACTTTCACACCATAATCAAACTGCAAGGGGACTAAAAGGCCAAAATTGTAAAGATAAGGGAACCCATATTTTAGGTAAGACTTAATAGCTAAATAAACATTGAAATAATGTGAGCATGGCTACAGATAGAGTTGAAACAGTGGTGACAAACACATTTACCAAATATGCATGTGAGCAGTCAGTCAATATTCAGTTTAAGGTATATGGAGGTACAAACGCAGATTTACCAAATATGCATGTGAGCAGTCAGTCAATATTCGCATAAAGGTATATGGAGGTATAAACGCAGATTTACCAAATATGCATGTGAGCAGTCAGTCAATATTCAGTTTAAGGTATATGGAGGTATAAGCGCAGATTTACCAAATATGCATGTGAGCAGTCAGTCAAAATTCAGTTTAAGGTATATGGAGGTATAAACGCAGATTTACCAAATATGCATGTGAGCAGTCAGTAAATATTCAGTTTAAGGTATATGGAGGTCTAATCGCAGATTTACCTGTGAAGAGAGAAGAAAATGTTCAGATGGATGGTGCAAGAGCAGAAGTGCCACTTATTTAAAGAACCCCACTTCTTTGGAAGAACCCCCTGCATGTGCAGCCCCCTGTATATATGCTTTAACCCACCTAAGATCTATGCACGGAGTTCCTGGGTATGCACCCATACTGTGCCCATTATTAGCGCATCCCTCAATTTATGCTGTTTATATCAACGTGAACCGAAATGCAACATTTTCTTAAAATTCTGACACACTTTGTCAGAGTTTGTTCTCTGCTGTCCCTCCAATCTTACCTTTATGCCCCTTATGGACCACAGCAATTTTTACATTTACACTATGGTCCTGTCTGTAAGGTGATAACTTTTTGTATCACTTACAAGCAAGGATTTCTTTATTGAAACACATGAACATGTTACAATACCACTGCTAAACAAAAGTGGTATGGACAAGAAAAATATTAATCCAAACAACGTGGTATAAAACCAGTCCACAAAAAGCTATACAAAGTCAGGTTCATAAGGCACAGAGCAGCATCAATAAGACATGATCAGATTTAGACAAGAACAGTACCCAAATGAGGGAATAGAAAAGGGGGACAAGGGTAATACATCAGGTAGAAAAAGGATTAACACCTATTGGTCCGTCCAAGGCTGCCAGACCTTATTATACTTCGTAGGAAAGATTCTAATCAAGTATATCTTGTACACAGGCAGCATTGTGTTAATTACTGACTCCCAAGAGGACAAAGATGGCAGGGAGGGTGAATTCCAGCTACAAAGAATCTCCTTTTTCGCATAATATACGGTAACGAATTTCGAAATCAATAACTTAGTATGGTGAGGTCTCTGGGCATAATTATGAAAGCTCAGCAATGACAGTTTAGGGAACATGGGGAGGGACAATTGCAAAAGTACATTAATGAGGTCAAAAATCTCCCAAAATTGTGTCAACTTGGAGCAGTACCAAAACATGTGAAGATTTGTGCCAGGGAGGTTCAAACAGCGCGGGCAGGTCGGCAAATCTATGTGGGGTGAAATACACCCCATGTGGAAACATGTTCTAAATCAGCTTCTCTCTAGATGAAATAATTTTAGGACAAAACTCAAGTCAACCCTACCAGCCCTCCCCATCCAATGTTGAAATATCAACTGTCTGTTGTCCCCACAATCTGTCAATTTAGAGAGAATCCTAGCAAAGGAGAGCCAGATTTAGGGAGGAGAGAGCCTTAAGAAGAGTCCTGGGCAAGGAGAGTCTCACTCGGGTCTATTTTAAACACAGGAGGTTGTGGGAACTGAGGCCAAGCTGCATGTGACAACTGAAAGTAGCAGAAGTGCATCCACCTAGGTAATCCATACTTAGAAGATAGGTCCAGAAATGACAGTGTACAAGCAGGCATAATATCTTGCAGCACTTTAACTCGAAATTCTGCCCATACTTGAGGGTCAGGCAGAGATATGAAATGAAGTAGGTAGGAATTAGCCCACACAAGTTGGTAGGGTGACCAATGATTAGGCTTAATTAATCTCTTCCTAGCAAATATACATACTCAAAGAGTTGTTCTGGTGGGACCTGGGAGGTTGGCATAGGCTCTAAAACCCTCAACACTAAGTTGCTAAGCTTTGTAAAGGAACCCAGAAAGTCCTCCTCTAAACAAACAGCTACATTGACAGTGGACCGTGTGAACCACCATCTAACTGTATCTAGAACAGCTGATAATGTGATAATTGGGTAATGCCAATCCTCGCTTTGGACCAGTAAATGTAAGGTAGATTTCATCACCAATCGAGGGAAATTAGGAAGAAACCTAATTTTTTTTTTGTTTACTTAAGATAAAGAAACACATACATTATTTTTGGGGACAAAGTAAAGTTTTAAACAATATTGTCAATTTTTTTTTTTTGTGATTTAATAAAGACTTAGAGGAAATTGTTTCCCTATTTCAACCACTGATCATTTAAAAAAAAAGTTTTACTGTATTTACTGGAAATTAAAAGTATACATTTTATTTTATAATTTGTTCCAAGTCATTTTTTAATTTTTACACTTTATTATGGGACAGTAAAAATGAGAAAGAAAATAAATAGTAAAAAAATAGAGTTAGAAATATCTAGATAAAATATCTGCTTGAAGGAATGTTAGAAACCATGAAATCAGGCCGAGACAGAAGTACAGTTAATAATTGTACTTGTTTAATAATAAAAGTAAAAAAGAACAAACGTAGTCAAAACATAGCCAAAGTTCAGTAACCGGAACAGATAGTCAGCCAAGCCAGAAGTCAGGGATCAATGTGGTGGAACAGCAAGCAGGATCTGGAGCCAGAAGGGATGTCAGTACAGCAAGTCTTCAACAGGATCGCAGGAGATAGTTTCTGTGATGTGACCAAGGTGAAGGCAGAGAACCTCTGGACTGGACGGCTTAAGTAGGCAGGACTGACGAGCAGGGTATCATCAACAGCTGAGTAACTGTGGATAGATAGGAGCTGCCAATTAGCCGACAGCTGAGCGGCCAGCTCAGAAAAGGAAGGGCTGAGCCCAGCCCTGACACTACCCCCTCTTCAACGACCCCTGCCCCTCGGAGGACCACCATGCTTGAGGGGAAAACATCTATGGTAATCACGGAGGAGGACAGGGGCATGTACGTCCGAGGATGAGACCCAAGAGCGTTTCTCCGGACCGTACCCTTTCCAATGCACCAGGTACTGTATGTGCCCACGGGAGTCAACTGTACTTCATACTCTTCATGGTTTTCAACCTATAAAAGGTGAGGACGTGGCACCGAGGTGGTAAAGCAGTTGCAGACCAAAGGTTTTAATAAGGAGACATGAAATACATTTGAAATACACATATTAAAAGGAAGGTCTAATGCGTAAGCCACTGGGTTAATCCTGCAAAGGATACGGAAAGTCCCAATAAACCGAGGTGCGAACTTCAGTGAGGGAACACGAAGTCGGAGGTTGCGAGATGACAGCCAGACCCTGTCCCCAACCTGGTAGGAAGGCGCATGCAGGTGCGGTCAGCATGGAGTATGTACCTATCATTAACATGTCGCAAAGCCTCCTGGACTTGTGCCCAAGTGGAACAAAGACCACGGAGATGCTCCTCTAACGCAGGAATACTCTGCGGAACAAACAAGTCAGGCAACATGGAAGGTTGGAAACCATAATTCGCCATAAACGGGGACAATCAGGAAGCAGAATTCAAGGCACTGCTGTGAGCAAACTCTGCCCACGATAATAGGTCTGACCAGTTGTTATGATGGTCAGAAATATAGCAACGTAGGAATTGCTCCAAGGACTGATTGGCTCGTTCTGTTGCCCCATTAGACTGCGGGTGATACACATAGGAGAATGCAAGCTGAATTCCCAACTGTGCACAAAAGGCTCGCCAGAGACAAACTGACTACCCCTGTCTGAGACAATCACCTTGGGTAGCCCATGTAAGCGAAAATCTCCAGAGCAAAAATGGAAGCCAGTTCCTTGGAAGTGGGCAACTTCTTAAGTGGAATACAATGACACATCTTTGAGAACCGGTCAACCCCCATAAGGATAACTGTGTTGCCCTGGGAGTTGGGTAACTCCACAATGAAATCCATAGACAGGTGGGTCCAGGGCCTCTCTCCATTGGGTATGGGTTGTAGGAGGCCCACTGGAAGGTGTCGTGGAGTCTTAGTCTGAGCACACACGGAACAGGCAGCTACGAAGGCAGTTACATCAGCACGTAGACTAGGCCACTAGAATTGTTGGAAAATGGCCCAAAAGAGTTGATTCTTCCCAGGGTGGCCAGCAGCCTTGGGAGAATGGCAAGTCTGAAATACGGCAGTACGGAGACTCTCTGGGACAAAGGACAAAGCAGCAGTCACAAGGTTTCTCAGGAGTAGCATGGACCTGAGAAGCAAGAATTTTGTCACCCAAAGGAGTGAGACTGGTGCGAACCGTAGTCAGAATACAATCAGAAGGAATCACAGGAACCGGAGCCAACTCCATCTTGGAAGTGGAGGAAAACTGTTGAGACAAGGCGTCAGCCCTTACATTCTTAGTACCGGGTAAGAATGAGACAATGTAATTGAAACTTGACAAGAAGAGAGCCCATCGCGCCCTTCTGGGAGAGAGGCGTTTAGCCTTAGACAAAAATGTGAGATTCTTATGGTCAGTAAGAATGAGTAGTACCACAGTAGTACCTTCGAGGAGAGGTCTCCATTCTTTCAGGGCTAAAATGATCGCCAACAGCTGTCACCAATCTCGTAATTGCACTCCTCAGGTGACAATTTCTTGGAAAAGTAGCCACATGAATGCATAGCGCTCTCAGAAGGTAGGACGTTGAGACAGATGGGCGCCAACACCAGTCTCAGAAGCATCAACCTCAAATATAAAAGGTAACGTAGGATCAGAAAGTGCCAACACAGGAGCAGAAACAGACTCTCAAAGGCCTTAATGGACTCCGGAGACCAACTCTGTGGGTTACCGTCCTTTCTGGTCATATCAGTCAGGAGCTTGACCAGAGACGAGAAGTTACGAAAAACTTCCAATAATAGTTGGCAAAGCCCAGGAAACGCTGCAGAGGATGAAAACCCACGGGTCGGGGCCACTGTAGAACTGCCAAAAGTTTCTCTGGGTCCATCGAAAAACCAGCAGTGGAAATGACATAACCCAGGAATTTAACCTGTTCACGATGGAACTCGCACTTCTCCAGTTTACAAAAGAGATTGTTCTCTTAGTTTCTGAAGCACCCGACAGACATCTAACTGCAACAATTCTCGGAGGATATCATTAATAAATTCCTGGAAAACTGCCAGAGCATTACAAAGGCCAAAGGGCATTACGAGATACTCATAATGGCCTGTTCTGGTATTAAACGCAGTTTTTCACTTGTCACCCTCCTTAATCCTCACAAGATCGTATGCCCCTCTCAAATCAAGCTTTGTGAAAACTGTTTCTCCCTTGAGGCGGTCAAACAACTCTGTAATCAACGGATTCGGATAGGCATTCTTAATCGTGAAATGATTGAGACCCCTATAATCAATACAACGTCTCAGCTCACCACTCTTCTTCACAAAGAAGAAACCAGCAGGAGACGAGGATTTGCGGATGAAACCTCGAGAATGGACGATCTCGACGGACGACTCAGCCCAAGAAAGGGTGACCGAAACCAGGGGCTTATCCTTCTGGATAACTGGGGACGAAACAATGCCACCTAAGGTTTGTCCATGATAGGACCTCAAGGTTCAAGCGTTCCCTGGACGGGTAGGACAAGACTTCAAAAAGTGACCTGCCTGGCCACAATCAAGGCACAATCTCTCCCTCCTTCTAAAGGTTCTCTCATCCGCAGAGACGCCCGTAAAAACTAAAGTGCATGGGTTCACCTTCACTGACCGACTCGGTACCAGGAGGCATGGGAGGTGAGGGAGGCATGGGTGGGACTGCAAAGCTCGGAGACAAACGTACAGGAGGCTTCTGCAAGCGCTCCTCAAAAGAGAGTTTTTCTCCAAGTCTGGAGTCAATGAGGATGGCAAACGTGATCAACTTTTTCAGCTCAGTGGGTATATCTCAGGCTGCCATCTCATCCTTGATGGTATCCAAGAGACCATGAGAAAAAGCAGCCACGAGGGCCTCATTGTTCCACGCAACCTCTGCTGCCAGAGTACGGAAATCAATGGCGTAGTCGGCAACAGTTCTCTTACTCTGTTTGATGGACATGAGGCACTTGGCAGCAGAAGCGGAGCGTGCGGGAACGTCAAATTCCCTTTTAAACGAAGCCGCAAACTCAGGGTAGCTCAAGACAACAGGTTTTTGCATCTCCCATAGAGGGTTTGCCCAGGCCAAGGCTCTCTTAGAAAGCAAAGGTATCACGAAACCTACTTTGCTTCTGTCAGTGGGAAACGCCTGGGGCAGCATCTCAAAGTATATCTCAACCTGGTTAAGAAACCCTCTGCATTGGACTGGATCGCCCCGAAATCGGTGGGGAAGCGGAGCGGAGCCAGACATACCTCTTATAGAGGTAATACTCGAGGCGGGTGCCTGCACAGAGACTGGAGCAGCAGCAGGGTCAGCCTGCCACATAGGTTGTACCAGTGCGGACACAGTGGGAGATTCCAGGTGAGCCGTGCGACTTAGAAGCGTTTGTAATGCCATGGCAAACTGATCCATGCGGTGATCCAGTGTCATGAACCGGTGTGACCAGATTGTGTGGACTGCAAAGAGGAAACCAAAACGAATGTAAAGTGAAATAAGAATGTTTATTAAAGATAAGTGATATAAATAAACAAACATCCCAAATATAAATAGTGCTCAACCAACCGACAGAAACCCACAAACAACAGAAAATATATACAGCAAGGGGCAATACCGGAATCACAGATGTCAGCCAGGCCAGGGTCATACACAGCAGATCAGCAGGAACAAGGGATATACCAGAGACATACACGTTAGCCAAGCCAAGGTCATACACAGGAGATCAGCAACTGAACAAGGGCAGGTGGGGAAAGGGAGATAATGGATGGGATAGGATACAGGCTCAGGAACAGGTTCAGGGTCCGATACAGGTTCACAGGATAACAGGTTCAGGATACAGGTTCAAGGCGCAGGGAAGAAAGATACCAAGGCAAGCCTATGAGGGCTTGCCGGGTATTTATAAGGCTGTGGTAATTGACCTCATGTCACAGCTAATCGCAGAGTGTGCTGTTTGCTCCACACTGCCGGAGTGCACCCGCTGGTGGACACCGGTACTACGGCCCAAGGATGCAACAGTGCCACCAGCAGGAGAGACCTCTTACTGCAGGTCCCAGGTGTTGGAAGACACCCGCTGGTGGACACTGGTACTGCGATCCAAGAGGCCGATAGCGCCACCAACGGGTAAACCCTCTCATGACAGTACCCCCCCCCCCCAAAGGAGCAGCCTCCAGACGCTCTAACAAGGTGCAATTGTCCAAAGTTCATGGCCTCTAACCGAATAGATGAGGGCACATCAGGCTGGGCATCGGGTACATCAAACTGAACAGTGGGTACGTCTGAGAAGACAGCGGGCAGGAACATACCAAGCTGGGCAGCGGGCACTTTGAGCTGGGCAGCAGACAGGAACAACTTGAGCTGGGCAGCAGACAGGAACAACTTGAGCTGGGCAGCAGACAGGAACAACTTGAGCTGGGCAGCAGACAGGAACAACTTGAGCTGGGCAGCAGACAGGAACAACTTGAGCTGGGCAGCAGACAGGAACAACTTGAGCTGGTCAGCAGACAGGAACAACTTGAGCTGGTCAGCAGACAGGAACAACTTGAGCTGGTCAGCAGACAGGAACAACTTGAGCTGGTCAGCAGACAGGAACAACTTGAGCTGGGCAGCAGACAGAAACAACTTGAGCTGGGCAGCAGACAGAAACAACTTGAGCTGGGCCGCAGACAGAAACAACTTGAGCTGGGCCGCAGACTCCGGGTCATCGAGCTGGGCAGCAGACTCGGGGTCATCGAGCTGGGCAGCTGGCATGGGCACTTCAAGCTGGGCAGCTGGCATGGGCACTTCAAGCTGGGCAGCTGGCATGGGCACTTCAAGCTGGGCAGCTGGCATGGGCACTTCAAGCTGGGCAGCTGGCATGGGCACTTCAAGCTGGGCAGCTGGCATGGGCACTTCAAGCTGGGCAGCTGGCATGGGCACTTCAAGCTGGGCAGCTGGCATGGGCACTTCAAGCTGGGCAGCTGGCATGGGCACTTCAAGCTGGGCAGCTGGCATGGGCACTTCAAGCTGGGCAGCTGGCATGGGCACTTCAAGCTGGGCAGCTGGCATGGGCACTTCAAGCTGGGCAGCTGGCATGGGCACTTCAAGCTGGGCAGCAGGCACATCGAGCTGGGCAGCAGGCACATCAGGCTGGGCAGCGGGCATGGGCACTTCGAGCTGGGCAGCAGGCACATCAGGCTGGGCAGCGGGCACATCAGTCTGGGAAGCTGGCACTGAGACATCAGGCTGGAAGGCAAGCACAGGGACAATAGACTGGGAAGCTGGCACATAGGACTGGGGAGCTGGCACAGACTGGGAAGCTGGCACATCAGACTGGGAAGCTGGCACATCAGACTGGGAAGCTGGCACATCAGACTGGGAAGCTGGCACATCAGACTGGGAAGCTGGCACATCAGACTGGGAAGCTGGCACATCAGACTGGGAAGCTGGCACATCCGTCTGGGAAGCTGGCACATCCGTCTGGGAAGCTGGCACATCCGTCTGGGAAGCTGGCACATCCGTCTGGGAAGCTGGCACATCCGTCTGGGAAGCTGGCACATCAGACTGGGAGGCAATCTTCGAGACATCAGGCTGGAAGGCAAGCTGCAAGACATCAGGCTGGGAAGCTGGCACATCAAACTGGGAAGCTGGCACATCAGACTGGTAGGTAGGCATCAAGACATCAGGCTGGAAGGCAAGCTTCAAGACATCAGGCTGGGAGCCTGGCACATCAAACTGGGAAGCTGGCACGTCAGACTGGGAATCTGGCACGTCAAACTGGGAAGCTGGCACGTCAAACTGGGAAGCTGGCACGTCAAACTGGGAAGCTGGCACGTCAAGCTGGGAAGCTGGCACATCAGGCTGGGAAGCTGGCACATCAGGCTGGGAAGCTGGCACATCAGGCTGGGAAGCTGGCACATCAGGCTGGGAAGCTGACACATCAGGCTGGGAAGCTGGCACATCAGGCTGGGAAGCTGGCACATCAGGCTGGGAAGCTGGAACATCAGACTGGGAAGCTGGAACATCAGACTGGGAAGCTGGAACATCAGACTGGGAAGCTGGCACATCAGACTGGGAAGCTGGCACATCAGACTGGGAAGCTGGCACATCAGACTGGGAGGCAATCTTCAAGACATCAGGCTGGAAGGCAAGCTGCAAGACATCAGGCTGGGAAGCTGGCACATCAGACTGGGAGGCAATCTTCGAGACATCAGGCTGGAAGGCAAGCTGCAAGACATCAGGCTGGGAAGCTGGCACATCAAACTGGGAAGCTGGCACATCAAACTGGGAAGCTGGCACATCAGACTGGTAGGTAGGCATCAAGACATCAGGCTGGAAGGCAAGCTTCAAGACATCAGGCTGGGAGGCTGGCACATCAAACTGGGAAGCTGGCACGTCAGACTGGGAAGCTGGCACGTCAAACTGGGAAGCTGGCACGTCAAACTGGGAAGCTGGCACGTCAAACTGGGAAGCTGGCACGTCAACCTGGGAAGCTGGCACGTCAAACTGGGAAGCTGGCACATCAGGCTGGGAAACTGGCACATCAGGCTGGGAAACTGGCACATCAGGCTGGGAAGCTGGCACATCAGGCTGGGAAGCTGGCACATCAGGCTGGGAAGCTGGCACATCAGGCTGGGAAGCTGGAACATCAGGCTGGGAAGCTGGAACATCAGGCTGGGAAGCTGGAACATCAGGCTGGGAAGCTGGAACATCAGGCTGGGAAGCTGGAACATCAGGCTGGGAAGCTGGCACAGCAAACTGGGAAGCTGGCACAGCAAACTGGGAAGCTGGCACAGCAAACTGGGAAGCTGGCACGTCAAACTGGGAAGCTGGCACGTCAGGCTGGGAAGCTGGAACATCAGACTGGGAAGCTGGAATATCAGACTGGGAAGCTGGAATGTCAGACTGGGAAGCTGGAACATCAGACTGAGAAGCTGGAACATCAGACTGGGAAGCTGGAACATCAGGCTGATAGGCAGGCATCAAGACATCAGACTGGGAAGCCGGCACATCGGACTGGAAAGTGGGAGCAGGTTGGGTTACTGGCAGGATTGTGTGAGTGGGGAAGAACTTCCGTTTCTTCTTTGGCTTAACTGCTGGAGATCTGTAGGTGGCTGTAGGACTGTAGACAGGAGGTGAGGCATACTGAAAGGAAGGGCTGGGATATGGCAAGGAAGGGGGAACAGCAGCCAGAGGGAGTTCTTGTGGGGAAGTTGCAGGTATTAGAGAAGAGGCAGGTGGGTTAAAGGCAGGATAGGTGCAGGAAGTAGAAACAGGGCATTGATACTTGGTGGGGAGCAGGGTATATTGGACTGCAGCTGAGGTTGCCAGGGGTGATGGGAGAAAGGACATCTGAGCAGGCAGGTATTTAGTAGCAGGTCTGGTTTGTGGAGAGCTGACAGAAGCTGGGCATAACAGGTCTAACCATGCCTGAAGTACAGGTAGCACAAAAGTGGCCTCACATTCCCCCTGTCTGACCAGCGACTGCACTTCATCTATACAATCCTTCAACAACTGTTTGGGACAAACCGAATAATGCTCAAAAAAGGATGCAGAGTCATCCTCCAACAGCCATACTAAGGACGCAATCTGGTTAATGCTGAAGGGGGGAGAAAAGTCATCATGGCCCTCTGGAATACAAGGCAGAGCCAGCTCTGTACACATTCCAATCAAAGGCTGAACATCCTCAAACCGTATACTGCCCTGATCGACCACAGAGTGAGCTAAACGGATAATCTCCAGCAGCTGATCACTGGACCACCCTTTCAATGTCTGGCGGAGATATTCAGAACTCTCTGTTGCCAGCAGAGCATAATAAGCAATTATGTCTGAATTCATCCCAGTAATGTGCAACAGAACTGAGATGGTTCCCTTGTGCAGCCACTTCTGGTCAGAGATGGCCTTGGTATACTGTCATGAACCGGTGTGACCAGATTGTGTGGACTGCAAAGAGGAAACCAAAACGCATGTAAAGTGAAATAAGAATGTTTATTAAAGATAAGTGATATAAATAAACAAACACCCCAAATATAAATAGTGCTCAACCAACCGACAGAAACCCACAAACAACAGAAAATATATACAGCAAGGGGCAATACCGGAATCACAGATGTCAGCCAGGCCAGGGTCATACACAGCAGATCAGCAGGAACAAGGGATATACCAGAGACATACACGTTAGCCAAGCCAAGGTCATACACAGGAGATCAGCAACTGAACAAGGGCAGGTGGGGAAAGGGAGATAATGGATGGGATAGGATACAGGCTCAGGAACAGGTTCAGGGTCCGATACAGGTTCACAGGATAACAGGTTCAGGATACAGGTTCAAGGTGCAGGGAAGAAAGATACCAAGGCAAGCCTATGAGGGCTTGCCGGGTATTTATAAGGCTGTGGTAATTGACCTCATGTCACAGCTGATCGCAGAGTGTGCTGTTTGCTCCACACTGTCGGAGTGCACCCGCTGGTGGACACCGGTACTACGGCCCAAGGATGCAACAGTGCCACCAGCAGGATAGACCTCTTACTGCAGGTCCCAGGTGTTGGAAGACACCCGCTGGTGGACACTGGTACTGCGATCCAAGAGGCTGATAGCGCCACCAACGGGTAAACCCTCTCATGACATCCAGTTCATCCAATCTGGAAAAAATATTACCAACAGGTGGATTGGCTGCATCTTCTGAAATCATGGCCTTCGCCTACTGTCAGAAATCATAAAATCAGGCCGAGACAGAAGTACAGTTAAATCACACTTGTTTAATAATAAAAGTAAAAAGAACAAACGTAGTCATAACATAGCCAAAGTTCAGTAACCGGAACAGATAGTCAGCCAAGCCAGAAGTCAGGGATCGATGTAGTGGAACAGCAAGCAGGATCTGGAGCCAGAAGAGATGTCAGCACAGCAAGTCTTGAACAGGATCGCAGGAGATAGTTTCTGTGATGTGACCAGGGTGAAGGCAGAGAACCTCTGGACTGGACGGCTTAAGTAGGCAGGACTGACGAGCAGGATATCAACAGCTGAGTAACTGTGGAGAGATAGGAGCTGGCAATTAGCCGACAGCTGAGCGGCCAGCTCAGAGAAGGAAGGGCTGAGCCCAGCCATGACAAGGAAGTACTGTAGTTAATCATATCTGATTAGGGGTTAAACAGGAAAATATTTTATATAAAATGTATAATTTATTTTACTTAACAGTACTTTAGTTGATGCCTTAGGCAAATCAAAGGGCACACCTTTGATCTAACGTACACATGAATGAAATAGTAAATGCAATGTAACAATACATTGTTACACTGTATTATTCAAAGGGTTTGTAAAGGTTCAGTTTTTTGTTTTTCTCTAAATAACTAGCATGGCATACTTACCTGCTCTGTGCAATGGCTTTGCACAGACCCGCTCCTCCTCATTTTGAGTCTCACACCAGAACTCTTGGCCCCTCCCCCTGCTGAGTGCCCCATGGCTCAGCCCCACCTCCCACTCCCTCCCCACTGGCTGTGATTGACAGCAGTGGGAGCCAATGGTGTCTCAGCCAATGAGGAGGCGGAGACCAAGGAGCGTTTCTGCTCTCATGCACATCTCTGGATTGGGATCAGGTGAGTATTAAGGGGGCTGAGGGGGGAGCTGCACATTGAAGGTTTTTTACCTTCATGCATAGAATGCATGAAGGTAAAAAACCTTCAGCCCTTATAACCACTTCAATGACACTTGCAGAATATATGCAAGTGTCATTTTATATAGCAATTAATACATTGTAATACATAGCAATTCTATTATAACAATGATAATTGTAGGTAAAAGCAATGCAAGCAGGAAAGTAGGAGTAGAATATGGGAGATACCTCCTAATAACCTTAAGTTATTTAGGACGTGTCTCCCATGTTTAAATTCCTTGAGTAGTTAAGCACTTATGTCCTGATGAAGGGGAGCCTTCTGTACTCCCGAAACACACTGGCTATTAACTGAATGGGATTCGTAAAAAAATAGTTATTGGAATTAACACATCTCATTTGGAGAGCGGAACTTTCCTGTGCAGCTCTGACACAAATCAACCACAAGTGCATCACCAATGAGCAAAAGTCCTGCCAAAGAATCAGTTAAAGTAGAAATTTAAAAAAATAAATAAAAAATACTTCATTAGTATTATAGTATTAAAACATTATAGGTATTTCCTACCACGTGGATATGGAAGTTTACATTCCTGGATGTTGTGTGGGTGACAGCCTGATAGCTTTAATTACACCAACTCAGCTGCAAAGCTTTCCTGGAAATCATCTTAAATCGTTGACACATAAGTAACCAAGTGCTTCTTAACTCCATTCCAGAAGCAAAATTTCAAATGCCAAGCAGGGGAGCAGTGGGACAACTCTCTTTTTATTAAACACAGTTCTTGTAAATGTTATTCATTGTTTGCACACACATGCCAGCTTTAGGCACAGGTGTTTCTCACCGCTGCCAGTCTGAAATATCACATCCTGAATAGAGTTAGAGCAAACCTGTCATGGGGCTTAGATACTGGACTGAGCTGTTATTTCCTGGAACTCCAGCCAAAAATATTTTTTTTATCTTTTAGAGAAAATGTATTGCCGAATGCCAGGTAAATATCTACATATGTAGTTGAAATAAAAGTAGAATTGTATTATCTGCCAGAGGGTTTGCTATTTTGTCCATCCAGTCCAATGATTTACACAGTCGAGCCAGGGCGGTGACTTCACTTTCCTCTACTGTACTTAAGTTCTAAAGCCTGGTCACCTCCTTGCCCCAGACTATGATCGGACAATGAAAGAGCAGAAGAAGACAGATGACTTAAACTCTCTCCTCCTCCCACTCTGAGTGTGACTGCTGTTATATAGGGATTACAAGAGGATAATATCAAGTCATATTCATAAATCAGTTGCATTTAAAAATGTTTTTAATAGATCTAGCCCTAGACCTTTCCCCAGAGGATCGGTCAGAGATTTGGCAGACAACACCCAAGGTTTCTCCAAATGTTGTTGCTTTGAAGACATCTTATTAAGTCTTATCCCGCTGGTATCTAGTACCTCGTAGAATAGACAAATATATCCTATTCATCTGCCCACCTCCCTTTTTGAGGTTGTGGGCAGCCAGGCACATATCTACATACATGGTGGTCCCGTCCCATTGTACAGTCCTATTGGGTAGACATTTTTTCCATCCCGTCTTCTTAATTGACAAGTCGCTTTCACCCAATCCACAAATAGCCCTGCTGAACTTTAATTCCTTGGAGCTGACCAAGAAGCAATGTCGCTGCCTTCATGGTGAGAAAGTAGGGCAAAGAAGGGTCCATTGATCCATGAGGTGTCCATTGTCTTAACCCTTTGATGCCAACCTAACACAAATATGCAGCCCCACAGCACTGGGCTTTTTGCTGTGGGGCTGCATATTTGCATATCTCCCTTCGTGCTGGGAGCGCATCGCACAGCATGCTCCCAGCACCAAGACCAGGGTCTCACCAAGAGCCTCGGCCCTGTACTAACGATCAGGACACAGAACTCCCGATTCTGTGTCACCTGATCGCTGTGATAGCCACTGATACTACCACAGTGATCAGTCACTGTGAAGCCTGCCCCTGTGTTTCTCTCTTTGTGAATTAAGTGGAAAGATACAGTGTATCTTTGTCTCTCCTTGCAGAGAGACAAAAAAAGTGTGTTTAAATATTAAAAAAATAAAATAAAAAATAAAGAAAATACCTAGATCATGGTTTGATCTAGGTCAGTGCCAGGGTTAGTGTTTGGGTCAAGTAAGTGTCAAAGGTCAAGGTCAGTATATTTTGGGCAGGATTTTTATTTTTAATTAGTATCAGTGTGTGTTAGGTAGAACATAAACAAAACAAAATGTGCACTATTGTTTCTGGGCTGTACTACGGGTACAGGCATCAAACAACATACACATATGTGGTATCGCTGCGATTGTCAATAGCAGGAGAATTTATTTTGGGTTGTTCTTTGCTAGTAGGATATAGTAGCAACAAGAAATTTACACCTAAATTTATATAGAAAAAAGTTTTACTATTTTGGGCAGTTTTCTTTTGATAATAAGAAAAAAAAAAGAAAATATCCATAACCATTTAAACCATAGGCTTAATCCACCTGGATACACAAAGAAGTTGATGATATGTATGGTTTTACTAAAACATGTTGGAAAATTGTGCTTAGGCATTAAGATTTGTTTTACCCTAAGGCGTGAAGGGGTTAAGGATAATAAAAGGGCAAGAGACAACAAAAAAAAACTAACTGACAGACTGTAAAATGTCCTTACTATGCAAAATTCAAACAAAAATGTCTGGAGTTCTACAAAAGGACAACTCAATCCTTTATCACAACACTGTATCACGGGTACTCACCGAAGTCGAGATGCTGGGAGTGGCTTCCCTTGCAGCTAAGTGCACTATACCCCTGGTGATGGTACAAAGGGTATAGGGCACAGAGAGGCACGGGTCGCCAGCAGGCAGGTAGCTCTTGAGAGGAGGACTTCTGTAGCGTGGAGATGAGAGCAGTGGTGACTCTGCCCCTGGAACTGGAGAAGAAGACCCGGCTGGGGTTCTAACCCGTAAACACAACGGGAGCTGAGTGAGGTGCAGGAGATCAGGCACAGAGAACCCAGTAATGGAGAGTCTGTGGTGCAGGCCGGGAACATATACTGGAAACTGGTAGATAAGGAAGTCCTTTAAACAGGCTGAGGGTCAAACACAGCAGACTGTAAACAGAGAAGTCCTGAAGGCAAGCCAGAGGTAGTGTACTGGAGATGTCAGCAGAGGAGTCCGTTAAACAAGCCGGGGTCATACACAAGAAGGCAGGAGAATCCGGAGACAGGCCGAGGGTCAAACACTGGAAGCAGATGGTGGAGAAGTCCTTTTAACAAGCCGAGGTCAAACACTGGAGAGAAATAAGGTAGGTCAGGCAAATCCGGGTCAAACAGGTAAACACAAGTAGCAGGAATCAGGAACGGAACACTGGAAGCTGAAAGACAAACCAGCAATTAAACAGAGAACAAGTCAGTCCTTATATAGGCCAGAAAGGGGGTGTAACGCTGACGAACGAACGTTCGTACGCCATTACGCCGTGTAGTGAACTCGTGTGTGCCGCTACTTTGCTAACGCGCATGCGCCGAAGCGCGGCTCTGCCGCGCAAACACACAGGAACCTTCCGATATTGGCAAGCTCTTTTCTTATTGCTTCTCTGACACACTGTACCCAGCCGTCACCCGTCTTCCCATATACTGGATCTACTTTTGTCCACTCCATCTTTTCCTTGCTATTCAGCTGTTCTAGAGCTTATTGTGGCAGGTGATTTGGGAAGCAAAGTCTGGCCTTAGATATCAAAGGTCCTAATTTTGGTACAACACTCGAATATTTCAGTACCCTTTTTCATCCTGTACCAAAACCAAGGATGTATAATAAGAACCACAATGTCTATGCAGAAATTGTTTTCTGTATAAATAGTAGATATCTGAGCATACAGCCTTGATTTTATTTGACCTCAGATACCCGAAGAGCATACGGATAAAAAAAAAGTAATTTAATAAAAGTTTAACAACATTAAAAGCTCTAACAATCTAAGGAACAATGCTGCTAAATCTGTAATTTGGTGAAAATCAGGGCATTTGGCAGCTACGTGCCTATTATACAAGAGGGTCCTGCCAGCCTTAGAATCCTTTAAAAGCTGGAAACAAGAAATATAGAGAAGCCTGAAACATAGCAATAATGCTTTTAATATTGACAGAAATGTAAATATACTTCAAACTCGCTGATGTCCAAGCAGGAGTCCACTGAACGTTTAACAGCATCAGGACCATTGCGAATGTGTACAAGGTCCTTAGATTTCCCTCACAGTAAGAGCTTTGTATTGGTAGTTTTAATGCAGCCTAATGCTCCTTAGCTGGTCTGGCCTTTTTACTTACATGTTCATTTGAAGCTTTTCATTTCCATGGCATGGATTTACTTCATCATTTTGGGCTGCTGAAAAAGAACCATTCAAGACAAAGTTTGGGAACTGTCACCACTGTTTTTTAATGATGCATGTGGCCACTGTTATTCTTTATTACCTACACCAGAACTCCTGGCAGTCCTTTAAGTGGGCTTTAAAGTAGAACTATAAGCAAAACCTTTTTATTTTTCATTTTAAATAGAGCACGGGAAGGTTATAATCCCTGTCAGATTATTTCTCGCCATCTGTGTCCCATTGCAGAGATTTCC
Organism: Lithobates septentrionalis; assembly: GCA_037952835.1. Lineage (NCBI taxonomy): Eukaryota > Metazoa > Chordata > Amphibia > Anura > Ranidae > Lithobates > Lithobates septentrionalis. Next base: position 654,093 of record JBBDGP010000161.1, on the reverse strand, counting down.
TTTAACTTCCTGCCCCATAGCCAAACAGGAAGTAAGACAAAATCCCTGAAAATTAAGGGAATTCCTCTGGGACCACCCAGGTCACCAGAACTAGTGTCCCCATTGAAGGGATTTTTACCCTCTATTACTTTTCTGTGGACAACACAAAATTTGGGGTTTTCTTTTACTTTCACTTTCAGTAATAATGGTAAACAGGACAAATAGGAAAGCTGAATCTCCCTAATAGGGGCACAGACAGCAATAAAAACTGAGTGTTCTAATCACTCCCTGCACTATCCAAAACTAAAAAAACTACGTTTTGCCTTTAGTTATACTTTAATGCCGAGGAGGGGACATGCCTTCTTTATCATGTAACCACTGTGATTGGCTCTCACAGCCAATCTGATTGGGAACCAGCTAGATGGACTCCTGATCATGTGATCAGGAGCCCATCTAGCTGGTTCCCAATCCGCAGCCTTGACCAAGAGCTGTCGCTGACAGCTCTGTCAGTGTGCTGACAGCACACAGTAGGAGTGTTCTTAGCACACAACTGTCTGCCGCCGTGGATGCACATGTGCAGCAGCTGGACATTAAAGCGTACCTTTCTTGAAGCGTTACATGGTCAGCAAAAGGTTAAAAATTATTACATGCATATTTTCTAAATTTGACTTGATTTCAGTATCTTATAATCCTCTGTACAGCAGCACTCAGGCTGGGAGTTATAGTGGCAGCACTTGGCTGGGTGTCCTGCATGCGCATATGCTGACCAGGAACAAGCTGACAGGAGGGGGGCCAGAGGGAGAATGATCAGTTTGTTGCTGCTCCTTTTCTGTCCAATCATAGGTTGATGGTGGGGAGGATGTAGCAGATTAAACTCAAGTCACCAGGATGGTGGTTGTGTAAGTACAGAGAGAGGCCATTACATTAACTTCCTTGTGTGCAGTGCTAAATGGCTCAGCCACCACTATAAAATATTTGAACTTCAAAAGGTAAAATGTATAAAGTGAACCACCATCATGCTTTGGGCAAGTGCCAACTCATGTAGGCTATTACAATACAACATAAATCAAGAATTATGGCACCTGCCACATACATAAATATCCAAACCTTAATTACAAATCATTAATAGACACAATCCCAATTAGTGGGAAAACTGTATATACTCACACAGCAAAAGTAATTCCATCTATTCAAATTATTAAAATAAAAAAAGTGTCTTAAAAGCTCTGTAAACTGCCCTGGCCCTATTCCAACAGCCAAGGTTCAAATCAAACAATGTGCAAGAACCAACTATAAACCGATACATCCCCAGGTTTACATATCGTAACCTTGTACATGACGATATCATTGGTCATGTACATAGTTGACACTATGGAAAATGAACTGTGTCCTTTTAAGCAACAGCAATGTCCATGGACTTATATAAACTTATCCAGGGATAAGAAGCAGCTCAATCATTGATAGCTGTGTGCCAGAGATATTAACTGGAATCAATAACAATATTATCACAGTCATGAATCTCCTTCTGGCACGCCTCTTTTTTAGCCATCCAGTTGAAATTGTAATCAGTTCAAAAATTTGTACAGATTAGAAACAAGTTACTCACCATTTTATTCTGCATATATGGTAACGTTTGTCCATTGACATGATCATATAATAGGAGAGCTACAGGTCTGTTTGACTCCAGCAATATCAATTAGACGAAATATAATAAAGAGATTCTGTCAAAGAAAAAAAAAGTAGGTAAAAGAACAGAAAAGTCAAGTAAATTAAATGCTTTTGCTGGAGAATTTTCTTTTTCATAACATTTTTTAATTGACTTGCATTGTGCCTCTGAACTTGCTAGCAAGTCTGACTGCTTCATTAGAGTCAGTCCTCTAGTATAGCCCCCTCCCCTTCCTAAGTGCAGCAATGACCCCTGAAAGAGCGAATGGATTTTTACAGGCTTTCGTGCATTTCCAACGGTGATCTGCCTTAGAGCTACACCCAGATAGGCACTTGCGCTGTTAATCTAATTTTGCTAAACATATTGGTTCCGTTGTCTAGAAATAGAAGGTTAAAGATTCAGGATATCCCAAAACAGTAGCAAAAATCTCTCTGCTCAGTGATAAATTCTAGTATCATATGAAACTGCCAAAGACTAATGTAAAACACTCTATGCTTCCACCCCAAAGTAATGTGGCTCTGTAGGCCTGAAGTTCACATTAGCCCTTTAAGTATCTTCAGCCTATGCCAAAAACCAAGTTAGAACTTTTCAGACCTCACTGACAGGCCTGGTGTGGACCTTTATGCCCAGATAGGCAACTACCTGAAAAGAACTCTTCTCCAGTTTCTTCCAAATACTAAATCTCTTTGGAGCTACATCTTTTCCAGGCAGCAGTCTGGGTGGCAAAGAACTGGGGCTTGCTACTCACATCCTCATAAGGCAGAGCCTATTATGTAATGATCCTTCCTGAAGCAATTTCCAAATATATATCCTCTTCCCCAACCCACAACATTGGCATAAACCTCTTAGTAATTAGCCAAAGTAGAATAAATATTCATAACGAAATACACTTTATCATCCTACTCTATCTACTGGAGAACACTCCCCAGAAGCAGGCGTAGCTCAATTCCCGAAGCGGCCACTGGTATTAACTGGTTCTTTCCTAACAGTACAAAGGTCCCTGCAAGTACCAGTCCATACACCCAGCTCCAATAACTCAGTCTATGGGACGCCTTTTTGGAATTAATTTCTTTAGGAACTTTAAAAAAGGAGAGAGGTTACTGCTTGGGATACTCCAAAACAATTAGTACATAGCAGTTAGAGAGCAATCTTCGCCTTAAGTAAAAGTGAATGTTGGACAGTCTAAACCCCCACAGCTGAAGACCATGAGGTAACTTTCTGAGAAGTCTAAGACCTCACAGCTGGGAACCATGAGGCAAGTTTCTTTGGCATCTGGTTACCTTGAATGTATGCACAACGTCTGGTAGCCAATGCAATTCCCAGAACACTGCACAAGGATCAATTTAGGGTCTTTACTCAAGTCCCCTTGCTGCATCTTCCTCCCTATGCTCTGGAAGCTTCTTCCAGAGGCAGTGGTAAACAATCAAACTCCCAGCCTTTGAAACCCTGAGCGGTCCAGGACAGACGATCACTGCTCCCTTGATTACAGGAGGAGTCAAAAACAAAATTTACCTAGCGTCCTGCGCTAGGAGGGTGCTACACAGCAAAAGCAAGCAACGACCTTGGACTCAGTAAAAACCTAATAATCCCAGATAACAAACAAAGCTAAGGCTAGCTCCAGCCTAACTGCAATCATTAAAATGGGATTTTTGTACTCACCGTAAAATCCATTTCTCTGAGTTCATCGACAGACACAGAGCCTCCTTAAAGAGGGAGTCCACCTGAAAAAAAATTATTAAAAGCCAGCAGCTACAAATACTGCAGCTGCTGACTTTTAATAAATGGACACTTAACTGTCCTGGAGTCCAGCGATGTCGGCAGCCAAAGCCAAGCAGTAGCTCGACTCTTGGCTGCTGCCACCGCCATTCTCGGTGAGGGAATAAGGAAGTGAAGCGTTATGGCTTCACTTCCCAGTTCCCTACTGCGCATGCGCAAGTCACGCTGCGCATCCTAAGTGGTCCCCGCTATCTCCTGGGACCTGTGTGTTTCCCAGGAGACAGCGGGGCGGTGCGGGAGGGGGCGTGACTCCCGCATGAGTCTATTCCTGGAAGTGGGTGCAGATACCTGTCTAATACAGGTATCTGCACCCCCCTCCCCCCTGAAAGGTGCCAATTGTGGCACCGGAGGGGGGGAGTTATCAGTGAAGCGGAAGTTCCACTTTTGGGTGGAGCGGAAGTTCCACTTTTGGGTGGAGCGGAAGTTCCACTTTTGGGTGGAACTGCACTTTAATCTTGACCATTGGGTTATATCTCCTCTGCAGGAGTAGGACTAGGCAGAATAAAAAACACCTGGCTACACCCATGGGCTGTCCTCCGTCAGTATATAACCCCCTTCCTGCTCTAGGTATTCAGTTCAATAGCAAGCAGTAATAGAAGTATCAAAAACTCCATCGACGGACACAGCGCCTCCTTAATCTTGACCATTGGGACGTCCAAAAGCAGTGCCAAAGAAAAATGAGGGGTGGGCAAAATAACCCAAGGCTTACCACAAGAGCCATAACCAGGACACAGGAGCCCTAACCAGGTCATAGGAGCCCCATCTGAAATAAAAAATGTTTAAAGAAAAAACACCCCTCAAGAGGTAACCCCCCCCCCCCCCCGCCTCTTAAACAGCAGCCTGCAAAACCTTGCGGCCAAAAGAAGCATCAACAGATGCCAAAATATCTACTTTATAGAATTTAGTGAAGGTATGCACTGACGACCAAGTGGCTGCCTTGCAAACCTGTGATATTGAATGCCACCTTCTGGGTCAACGTAGGTAAGGGAATCTCCCGAATATTCTCGAATGGAGGTTTCTGGAGAACCGATAGCACCAAGTTTAAATCCCATGGCGGCAAAAGAGACCGGACAGGCGGAGCCACATGCCGAACTCCTTGACCTAAGGTACGAACTAAAGAGTGAGTGGCTAGACACAGGAGCCTTAACTAGGTCACAGGAGCCCCATCTGAAATAAAAAATGTTTAAAGAAAAAACACCCCTCAAGAGGTAACCCCCCTCTTAAACAGCAGCCTGCAAAACCTTGCAGCCAAAAGAAGCATCAACAGATGCCAAAATATCTACTTTAGTGAATTAATTAACTTAATTTAGTGAAGGTATGCACTGACGACCAAGCGGCTGCCTTGCAAACCTGTGATATTGAAGCTTGATGACGGAAGGCCCAAGAAATACTAAGCACCCGAGTAGAATGTGCTGTGTAAAGGAGGAACCCGACCCTTAATAGAATAGGCCTGAGTCACAATCTGTCTGATTCATCTGGAGATGGTAGCTGAAGAAGCGGCCAATCCTTTCCTTGGTCCCTGTGTAACCAAAAAAAGTGAGTCTGACCTCCGGAAGGACTCAGTGGCTGCCAGATGCACCCGAATCACATGAACCACATCCAAGGTATGCAAAGCAAATTCCTTGGGATGAGCCGGCTTGGGACACAAAGACGGCAATACAATGTCCACATTAAAATGGAAGTCAGAGACAACCTTCAGCAGAAAAGACGGACAGGGACGCAGAACTACTTTACCCCTATGGAGTACTAAATAGGGACTATGACAGCATAATGCCGCCAACTCCGAAACCCTGCAGGCTGAGGCAATAGCCACCAGGAATGCCACCTTCTGGGTCAACGCAGGTAAGGGAATCTCCCGAATATTCTCGAATGGAGGTTTCTGGAGAACCGATAGCACCAAGTTTAAATCCCATGGCGGCAAAAGAGACCGTACAGGTCGGAGCCACATGCCGAACTCCTTGACCTAAGGTACGAACTAAAGAGTGAGTGGCTAGGGGTCACTAAAAGACGACTGCGGCCAAGACTGGATGCAATGCCGACCCAGCCATAGTAAACATGCTGCGTGCCACAGCCCCTGCTTTCCTGTCAGCCAGGTCCCTAAATTCCACTACTGGAATCATGGTTGCTTTATCCAACCTGTAAACAGGAGGGTCCACCACTGGTGGGATAGTCCACTTTTTTTAAAAGTGATTCTTCAAAGGGGTAGAGTACTGAGAAACGTTTGGGGACCACAAAGGGTGACTTTGGTTGTTCCCATTCCTTATAGGTAAACCTATTAAAATAAGGCAGATAAGGAAACACCCTTGGTGTGCGTGGTGACTTATGCGTACCAAAGGACACAGCCACATCTGTGGCCCTGTCAGCCGCATCCCCCATCTTTAGAGTCTCACGCACCGCAGTAACAAGCGCGTCCACCAGTGCTTTTTCACTCGCTGCTGAGACCGCAGAGGACTTATCCTCACTATAGGATGAGTCAGGGGGAAGGGTACGCTTCCTCCTGAGTCTTTTCCCACATGCTACTTCCACCCGGGATACCAAAGACTCAAGGACCGCCGTCAGCGCAACTATGGGAAGCTGGGGTTCCGAGGGACCTGCTAGCTCCATGAGGGGATCAATGGGTGAGACATGACCCTGAGGTTCCATAAGGAAGAAGACCCTGTAGTACAAAGGAACTTTGGCACCACTAAGGGACACCCCAATGGCCAGGGTACCTATCAGTAGAGAGAGAGATACACAAGCACCCCCAAAGACTCATCCTACCAAACGGAGGAGCGCCGCAATTCGGATCCATTTCATATATCCCAGAACAGGAAGACATGCATAGGGGAGGAAGGAGGAGGAGCTCTGGCATCTCCACGAGGTTCTGGCCATCTTTAGCGTCTCACTAGACTAAAAAAAAATGTCCGCCGTGACATCATCGGCTACACAAACATAGCCACCGGCCGGAGACCAGCCAGACCAAGGGAAAATGGCCATCGTGATGTCATCGGACCACCCAAACATGGCCGCCGGCCGTTTACCATGCTGAAGCATGCTGCCAGGATCCTCTCTGCCTTCAACATCGCTGCACCCTCTGCAAGGGGACCCCCTTCCAAAAAGGGACTGTACTCCACCAGGCAGGGTAAACATTTAAGGGGACACTGCTGTGCACTCTGCACTGGACCCCCAAACTGCACACTACCTCACAATGCACACACAGCAGAGCATGCACCTAGGGGTCTCCCGCACTGGAACCCCCCCATATCGCTAGAGCAGGACACACACACCCAGAAGGCTGTATGGCAGGGAGACCCCCAGAGGTCTCTGCTGCCTGCCCTGGGACTCCCACCAATCTGTGGGGGGGAGAGGAAAGCCCTGTTTAACCAAGGGACTTTCAGATGCAGGCAGATCCGACTATCCCTGGATGGTATCCGTGTCCACCCTAAATCACACAAAGGGGGAAAGGGGGGACTGTACTTACCAATCCATGGTGCGGGTGACCCTCCAGACAGAACTCCTTGCCACCAAAGTGGGGGGCTGTTTGTCAAGGGACCTCTGCGACTCGGACCAGCGCCCGTTCGTATGCGACCCTGCAAGACGTTTAACTCGCGGGCCAGCCTCCGTCCGTTGAGGCTATGTTGCGGCCGACCTAGTGCTTGGCTGTGGTCTGCACACACTCACTGGCTGGACTAGGGAGATGTCAGGGCTGGCTCAGCCCTTCCTTCTCTGAGCTGGCCGCTCAGCTGTCAGCTAATTGCCATCTCTCTCCACAGTTAACCAGCTGTTGTGGATCTGCTCGTCAGTCCCGCCATTTTAAAGATCTCCAGCTCACTTCATTCCTGCCTCCGCCTTGGTCACATCACAAGAAACCATCTCCTGCGTTCCTGTTTAAAGACTGGCTTTTCTAACATCCCTTCTGGCTCCTTATCCTGCTTGATGTTCCTCTACTTGGGATCCCTGACTTCGGGCCTGACTGATTACCTGATCTGGTTACTGAACTCTGGCTATGCTTTGACTACGCTTACTCTATTTACCTTTTTATTTTTATTAATAAACAAGTGTGATTTTACTGTACTTCTGTCTCGGTCTGGTTCATGGTTTCTGACAGAAGACCACTGGATCTAGATTATCCAGCCCGGCAGTTGATTGCAGATCTTCTAGGAGAAAGTGCATGGAAGAAAGAGTAAAATTTGCTAGGATCAAAAGATCCCAGCAAGGAGCTAGGTCCTTACTCCTGACTAGACAGAAATAAACTGAATACCTAGAGCAGGGAGGGGGTTATATACTGACTGAGGACAGCCCGTGGGCTTGGCCAGGTGTTTTTTGTTCTGCCTAGTCCTACTCCTGCAGAGGCGATATAACCCAATGGCCAAGATTAAGGTGGCGCTGTGGCCGTCAAAGAACAAAAGAGAAATTTAGACTAAGGACACTAGCTTAAAGCAGGGTCCCTACACATGCCATAGCCCTTTTCACATCACGAAGTGTCAAATTACTTTCTGTGCTGGCACAGCTGCTTCCTTCTCCCTTCCCCACATAACATTTTATGTAGCAGCCAGGGGAGAAAATCTGAGGGTAATCCTATAAAACCTGTGGCCCTTTGGTACATACACTGATCAGCCATAACATTGATTATTTCGTTACAATGGCATCTTAAAGTTGATGGGATATATTAGGCAGCAAGTGAACATGTTGTCCATGAAGTTAATGTGTTGAAAGCAGAAAAATTGGGCATTGCAGTTTGCTTTGTATGTTGACTGCGTGGCCACAGACTGGTCGAGTGCCCATGTTGACCCGTGTGCACAGCTAAAAGGGCTTACAATGGGAATGTGAGCATCAGAACTGGACCACAGAGCAATGGAACAAGGTGGGCTGGTCTGATGAATTGCATCTTGTTTTACATCATGTGGGTGGCTGGGTGCGTGTCACTTATCTAGGGAAGAGATAGCACCAGGATGCAGTATGAGAAATAGTACACACCTTCATGGAAACAGTATTTCCCGATAGCAGTGGCCTCTTTCAGCAGGATATTGGGACCTGTCACACTGCAAATATGGTTTAAGAATGGTTTGGGAAACACGAGTTCAAGGTGTTGATATGGCCTCCAAATTCTCCAGATGTCACTCCAATCGGGCATCTGTGTGATGCACTGATAAAAAGAAATCCAACCCATGAAGGCCCTACCTTGAAACTTACTGAACTTAAAGGATCTGCTACCGACGGCTGGGTGCCGGATACCACAGCATACCTTCGACGTCTAGTGGAGGCAATGCCATGCTAGGTCAGGACTGTTTTGGTGGCAAAAGAGGTACATACTTATCATTAGGTGAGTGGTCATAAAGTTATTGTTTTGTAGACATTGTGCATTTTGACGCTTACTCAGGGCAGTCAAGGAAACATCCATTTTAGGCTTAGCATCTAGTAGTTAAATGGTTTGGTTTATTTCTTTTACGCTATCATCCTTTTTTATGTGCTGTGACTGGCTCCTGAAACATACCCTCATTCTCCAACAACTCGTACAGAGAGGTTTACAGTCTCCCACCATCTTTTGCATGCCTGCAATCTCAGACAGCTTCCCATAGCATTACATTCAGTGAATATTATGTGTGGCCCTCTGGTGTTGTCAGAGGCTGCATTTAAGGCCCCTATATCAAAGTAAGTTGCCCATCACTGTTCTAGATTGTCACTTGAGTGACAGCTCTGAGTTTGCTTGGGCTGCTGACATAACTTTAAAGAAGGCACCCAGGTAGCCTACACAAAGGGAAGTCTTTTACAGACAAATTACATGCCTAAGATATACATATAATCATATGGTAAGATTGTTGTTAAAAAATGGTGTTTAGCAACAGGCTCTTTAACAATGTTTTAATCCACAATGTTCAGAGCCTGTGCACTGCCCTTTTACCAAGTTACACACATGGTTTGAAGTAGAGATCTGTGAAAATCGACAAAAACCCTAAACACCATTGAAGATAATGGTGATAGAATACAGGTGGGCAGTTCAGCATTCTAGAACAATGGTCTCTGTGGCCCGGGGGTCGAATGCAGCCCTTTGTTTGCCTTTATCCTGCCCTTGGAGCACTTTTCCTCCGACTAACACCCATTATTGGTTCGCAAAATTCCTGCTACTGACATCAACAGTGGGGCACTATTCCTACCACTGACACCAACAATGGAGCATCATTTCTCCCACTGACACCAATGATGGCACACTAATTCTCTTACTGATACCAATGATGTGGTACTATTCCTCCCACTGACATCAACTATTTGGCACTATTCCTCCCACTGATACCAATGATGGGGCACTATACTTCCACTGAGACCAATGATGGGCAATATTCCTCCCACTGACACCAATGATGGGGATATATTCTTCTAATACCAGGGATGCATGTTTACTGCCACTGACGCCAGAACAATCTTAAATCCCAATGGCCACAATCGGGCCCCCCTAAAGTCTCAAGGACAGTGAACTGGACCTTTGTTTAGAAAGTTTGGAGACCCCTGGTCTAGAAGATTAGCCCTGTATGGGGGCTCCTATGGGGTTTGTTGGGATCCAAAGGATCACTGCAATCCTCCCTGACCAGAAAGTAGCCATAATGGGACTTTCAGCACTTTTATAGCATTTTCACTGTGGAAAACAACAAATTGGTGAATTATCAACCCTTGTAATGGGTTATAATTTACAAAAATTTAAAATAGACCCCTGCTGACCTCTAGCTTTTCACAACTCAATCTACCATGCAGAGGGTGAATTTGCACTTTTCCAAACACCAATGGCAACCCTAGTTATAAGAAAGCATTAGGAATAGGCATTCAAATTATTGTGATCAAAAAAATCCTAACTATCAGAGTACCCAAGAGTATCAATTCTGTTATAGGTGGTGTTCAGAGACCCATGACATAAGAAATCAACATGTGACTAGCCCACCAGGAGAGATCTGTTTACCATAGTTTTTGGCTCTGGGAGTCTTGCGTGTTCCTGCTTGGCCTGCCTAGGGGTGTTTGCATTTATCTTTATTATATTCTTCCAGGTTTAAAAAAACCAACATAGCGAGTGGGAAACCATTTTTGTGGCTGTAGCAGTTGTACAGGAGTGGAAATTCAAGAGTAGAGATTTTACCAGTAGTGTGTGGCAGATAAGCATCAAAGCCACAAAGGGACAGGGAGTGTGTTACTAGCAGAATTACCAGGTAAAAATTAAACTCCTGAAAAGAAAACAAATGCAGCTACCCAATCTAAGGACTGGTAAGCTGCAATATATTACTGGTTTGTATTGGGGTCTAGATATGCTTTAAAGCTTATCTTCAAAGAAAGTAAAACTCTTGCCTTGCAGTGGGGCTGTACCCACGCTACAAGAGTCAAAAGCTCATTTAGGCCTCTGATCCCACAGGCTGCCTCTGTACTGCAAGACAGCTCCCTGCAGCAGGGTTGTGGGTGTGGCCTCAGTGTCTTCCCATACAATGCAGGACTGCTGGTCCTGCATTGTATGGGATGACATAAGAGAACTGTGACTGCGGGTTTTAGGAGACCAGATGCATGGAAAGCAGAAAGCCAAAACACAAAGTCATTTTCAACAGTCCAAAACCTTGCTTGTCTAGATCGCCACAGACAACATTTCTCTCAGGCCCCAGTAAAACTGGTAAACTGGACTCTTACAGTCTGTCCCCACTCCAAAACACCCGATTTGCTGTTAACAGGTACAATTAAAAATCCTGGGGAGACAAAAGCCACTGTGATCTTTAGAGGTGCTGAAAAGACAAACAAGCTAAAAATACTTCTTGCTTTACAAATTTTATTAACTCGTAGTTGGCAATTTAAAACATATATACATCATTAAAACAAATGTTTGCCCAATTGAGGAACCCTATTTGCTTTCTCGGACCCAGTCAAGGTTACCCATAACACATATGGTACAAGTTCTCACAGTGTAGATGGGGGTCCTCATATAACTCTGTGTGCCTCTATGCATTTCATGGGCCCGGATTCTTCAGTAGGACTGCGAGGGATACAAAAGCTGGACAATTATAAAAAAAATAAAACACACAAGTACGAGACGGAAGCTATTAGCTACTGGCTATTGAACTTCCGTTTTCTAGTCCCGTCGCACGTGTTGTACGTCACCGCGTTCTGGACAGTCGGAATTTGGTGTGACCGTGTGCATGCAAGACAGCTTGAGCGGAATTCTGTCGGAACTCCGTCATAAAAACCTTCAGAGTTTATTCCGACGGCAAAACCAGTCGTGTGTACTGGGCATTACTCACTGAAATCAAGTTCAAATCTGCCACAATTCCACACAGAAGCTCCCCAGGTCTGGATTTTTGGTGGATTTGAACTTGATCTTAGTGAATAAAACATAGAACGTTGTAAACCTAATATGTAATGTGACATATGATTATATTGGAACTATTAAAATTGTATTACATGTCTTTTCTTTTTTTACAATTGCTCAGATTTTGTATCCCTTGTTTTCCTGAAGCAGAGCTATCCCATGAAAACACATAGAGGCACACAAAGAGTTTTATGAGGACCCCACCTACAATGCTAGAACTTACACCATATGTGTTATGGGTAAACATGAGTGGGTCTGATATAGCAAATAAGAATCCTCGACTGAGTCAAACCGTTGCATTAATGATGTATACAGGCAGTCCCCGGGTTACAAACAAGATCGGGTCTGTAAGTTTGTTCTTAAGTTGAATCTGTTTGTAAGTCGGAAAAAGGTACAATTTTTAATTTTTAATTTTTTTTTTATTTTGTAGCTCCATCCAAAAAAAATGTTTTAAGCTTTTTGGATAGCATAGGGAAGGGTTAACACCCCTGTAACATTTGTTTTGCTGTCTGTGCCCCTGTTCAGATTTCACCTCACTTTCTGTCCCGATGACAATTGGATTTTGAAAATGTTGGGTTGTTGTGGAAACAAGCCTTGGTGATAAAGCTTCAGTGGACACATCTTTTTTCCCATAATAACTCTTACAGGAGTGAATTTCCCTTCCTAGGGGTAGATTTCCTCTCACTTCCTGTTGTCTCCCTCCATTTGTAAGTAGGAGTCGTTTGTAAGTCAGATGTTTGTAACTAGGGGACCGCCTGTATACGTTTTTTAATGGAAAACTACAAATTAATAACATTTGTAAAACAAGAAGTATTTTTAGCCTGTGTGTCGTTTCAGCACCTCTAAAGTCCAAGGTGCCTTTTGTCTCCCCAATGTATCTACTTAGCATGTGGTGCTTGATATAATGACCCTTTTAGTTACTACATGTCCAATTAAAAACCCTATTCCAGCAGGGAAATGATAAAGCTTCTATTTTATTGCCATCTGTCACCAAACTGGGAAGATTTCCCCTCACTTCCTGTCTGGACAACAAGGGACACAGGTTAAAAAACAAACAAACATTTTTTTTTTGTACAATAGGAAGGTGTTGGAACATTTCACAATGTTTTTCTTGCTGTCTATGCCTTCTTGTTGCATTGACTACACTTCCTAACCCTTGTAAAGCCAAAAGTAAGGGATTTAAAGCCTAATGCCACTCAAAATGTTTGTTTCCTGTGCCCCCTCCCTCTTGTAGCCCTACTAGTCTGCACTGTACACTGTAAATGAAGTGCACACATTGGCGACACCCCTTTAGGGAACAGGGCCATTATGCCCTGCTCTCACAGTAGGTGCTCAGTCCTATGGGATCAGAGATGCTGGGCACCATTTAACCCTGAAGATTTATGCCCTGTACACACGACCGGTTTAGCCTTCGGAATAAACTCTGAAGGTTTTTCCGACGGAATTCCGCTCAAGCTGTCTTGCATACACACGGTCACACCAAATTCCGACTGTCCAGAACGCGGTGACGTACAACACGTACGACGGGACTAGAAAATGGAAGTTAAATAGCCAGTAGCCAATAGCTTCCGTCTCGTACTTGCTTCAGAGCATGCGTCGTTTTTGGTGCGTCGGAACAGCATACAGACGAGCGTTTTTTTCTATAGTAATTTGTTCCGTTGGAAAAATATAGAACATGTTCTCTATCGAAGTCCGTCTGAATTTTCGACAGAAAAAGTACGATGGGGCATACACACGGTCAGAAAATACGATGAAAAGCTCCCATCGGACTCTTCCTGTCGGAAATTCCGCTCGTGTGTACACGGCATTAGGATACATTGTGTCAAAAAAGTTACTTTGGGGTGGGGGGCTCCGGATTGAAGGCGAGTTATATATAGACTGTACATATATATTGAACTATAGAAATTATAGGAATATAAGGCACAGTTGCTCAGTCTTGAACACCAGAAACATTTCCAGGGACAAGTACTTTTAGGTTCACATGCAATTTTGTTTAAGTGACCATCACCCTTGATTGCCATGCAATTATTCCCAAGTATATGCTACACATAGGGAAGAATGGAGTAGCCACTAATAGCACTTGGGCCAGATTACTTATTAGGAACTGAGGGCATCCACCAATTTTTTTTTCCCTCCCCAGTAGTAGTCATCTCATTAGAAGCTGATTTGTACAGTTTAACATTCCACACTAGGTTAGGACCAGAAATATGAAGAAATGCTTATTGAAAAAGGGGTGCTCCCATTATACAAGTGTTACTTAGTTCCCTAAACAATGTGTCCCTACAGCCTGCAATGATGAAATATTAGCCCTGGATAGCACCAAACTTGCATGGTGGAGTGCTACTACAAGAAAATGCATGGGTAGCGATCGCTATAGATTAATAACAGTGATTTTAATAGCGTGGTTGCATTAGCAAAAGTTGTCTTTGTATGCCCTGCCTTAGAGATGGATGTTTATAACCTCGGGCTGTCTTGTACACAAAGACAGTTGGCGACAATACCACAAGCCTTGTCTGATGACGCCGCTCGTACTTCCTTGCCACAGTCTAGTGCATCTGCAAGACTTCAACCCATAAACCAATCTGCTTTTCAATCAAATATTCCCTCTCTGTCTTCCTCTGTATTCTTAAACTCCTTCTCAGCTTAATGCAAGTATTACTTAACTACCTCTACCTTTATCAGACTGATTGGTTATAGACAAATGTGCTGCCTGTTTAAATTTTTTTGGTTTTCTACTCTCCAGGCAGCTAGTGAAAAGTCTTTGACAGAGCAGCAGACACTGTATAAATTGTTACAGCAGCCAGCATGAGCTCAGCACTGTCAGTCAGTGAAGAGCAAATTAGATTATTGAATTACTATGAGTCAGGTTTAATAGAAGCACTGTTCCACCCCTTGGTTTTATGGCAACTATTATTGCCATCAATTTATTCTTATATGCCTCTGTTTATGCACAATTTTAACTCTTGCTGAAGTGAAGGACCACAGGGACACTTATTTACTGCTCAACGGCTCTACGTATTGGAAAAGAAATGCATCGACTTTCCTTGCCAGTTCCGGCACCCTTTACATTCTTAACTCACTGTATATCTCTACCCCTTATCTGTGCATGCTTTTCCAACTGAGCTTGGAAAGTGTTAACACCACCAGTTGGGTGCCAAAAACCAACGGCTTGAAGTATTGATTAGCAAGCAAGAAACCTGGACATAAGCGACATTGAATGTCACCAATTAAAATCTATATGCTTTCAGTAATACAAAATGAATCTTGTTTCTTCAAGTTTTTTTCTTTTTTACTCATCAGAGGACTCTTTCCCCCCTACTGCTCACCACTCTTCATAATGAAGTTTTTCTGGGTTTATCAACACTGTCATAACCCTCAGCTCCCTTGTGTGGCCATGGCACCATCCTGGCCCAGTATGTATAAATAATATATGGCGCTCCTCACAACAAGGGCCAGGGGCCCAGAAATGCAGAGGTTCCGTTTTGCATTATATGAAGCAGTTTATGCTGAGCTGGACAGAGCGGAAAGCAAAGGACACCATGCATCAACGTCCAGAGTCCCAGAGACAGATAAAACTGCTTGGCAAGTACTCCAGAACATTAGCATAGTCTAGAATCATCCTGTTCCAGCACAAAGTTTTGCCTGACTTATGATAAAAGGTACAAAGTCAAGAGTGAGGAGAAGAGACGACTGCTAAGATGCATGGTAGGAAAGGAAAGTATCACAGGGCAGCTATACACAAACTAATGAGACTTAAAGGGGTTGTAAAGGTGAACATTTTTTCACCTTAATGCATTGGACTCATGAAGGTGTTGAGTCCTTGCGGAGGGGGGAGCCGAGACAGCCGCCGAGGAACCCCAGATGACCAGGTTCGGGGCCACTCTGTGCATAACGAGCTGCACAGTGGAGGTAAGTATAACATGTTTGTTATTTAAAAAAAATATATATATCTTTAGTGATCCTTTAAAGCTCAACTCCAGGCAGGTATAAAAGAAACAAAATAATGCAGGACTGTAATCATTAAATGTATTTTTTTTATGTAAGTAGTGGATGACCCAATATCAGCCTCCTGCAGTCCTTGTACAGCAGAGCTCAGACTGGCAGTGGGATGAGTAACACAAAGCACCAATCAGTTGGGTTGCTGCATAAGGCTGCTTTCACACTGGGGCGGTAGGGGGCGTTGGCGGTAAAACAGCGATATTTTTAACGCTGTTTTACCGCGGTATTCGGCCGCTAGCGGTACGGTTTTAACCCCCCGCTGGCGGCCGAAAAAGGGTTCAAACCACTCGTATAGCGCGGCTATAGCTGCGGTGTTGCCGCGGTATAGCCACGCTGTCCCATTGATTTCAATGGGCAGGAGCGGTTTAGGAGCGGTGAATACACCGCTTCTTCACCGCTCCAAAGATGCGGCTTGCAGGAAATTTTTTCTTCTCCTGCCAGCGCACCGCTTCAGTGTGAAAGCCCTCGGGCTTTCACACTGAACAAACAGCGGAGGCGGTTTGCAGGCGCTATTTTTAGCACAATAACGCCTGCAAACCGCCCCAGTGTGAAAGGGGTCTAAGAGGAGAGAGACAAATGACAGAAAGATGAGCTCATAGAACCATAGAAAAGTGACATCAGAAAAAATACTTTTTATAGAGTATTTTATCAAGTCAGCCTTTTTTTTTTTTTTTAAATATACGTTTTGTATTTTTTTTTTCATTAGCTTTTTTGTCTGAGTTTATCTGAGTTTGTCCCAATGATGTTTGAAGCCATTTACTGTTGACTGTCTCACTACTTCTGTTGGTTTATTCCAAGCATCCCAGTACAGTAAGTACCGTATTTTTCGCTCCATAAGACGCACCTAGGTTTTAGAAGAGGAAGAAAAGAGAAAAAATATTCTGAACCAAATGTTGGTAGATACCACAGACAATTCAATCATCCATATACATGCTATTGATGATAAAGATAGATGATAGGACCTGCTATGGAGAAAAAAGTCACAGACCCAATAGAGCAGTTGCTCAGTAATGGGGTCAATGAAATAATCCACGGGTCAATAGTGATAGTACTGATCAGCTAAAAGTAGCATGTAAGTGTGAAATAAAACCCGGGAACACTCCCAGGACGTTTGCAAAGTTCACTCATCATAAGCCAACTGGGGCTATTCAGTAGTGTATTTAGGTTTTGTGCTGCTCTAGGCCTGACTAAACATGTGCACCCTCCCAATATGACCCACCCCTTCCTATCAAGGCCACACCCCTTGCTGTTTAAGATCCGCCCTAAAATTTTCGAGTGGAGACACTAGTTCTGAGGGCCCGGGGGAGCAATGGATTCCCCTAAATTGCATACATTACCTCTCACTTCCTGTTTGGCTATGGGGCAGGAAGTGAAGGGAAATCTCTGCAATGGGACAGGGATGGTAAAAAATAAACTGACAGGGGCTATAACCCTCCCTTTGTCTATCCAAAATGAAAAAAATAAGTGTTGCCTATAGTTCTACTTAACGCACAAATTTATGATAATTTTATGGAGAGGACTAAGAAGATATAACCATGCTAATGGTGCAGCAGCAAACAAAGCACAGTAAGGAAGGTTTGTGGTTCGGGATGATAGGGCAGTCAAAATTAGAAGCGCTCCCCCCCCCCCCCAGTTACGGAATGTCGGCCGCCCTCATACCAGAAGCAGTGCGGCCGCTAGACTAAATTTGCCTCTCAGCCCAGCCCGCCCCATAAGACTGGCGCTACACTAACAGTGTAGCGCAAGCTGGCAGGGACTCTTTCCGTGCTGCCCCCCTGCAAAGTGCTGCCCTAGGCCTTGTCGGCCTAGGCCAGGATACAGCATTGGGGCTATTATGAAAAGTAAGTTAAGAACGTTGCCCGAGAAAGGTGTGGGTCCCTGGGAAAGGAACAATGGTTTATGTTAACATAGCTTTCAATATGGTATTGCCGTATGAAGCAGAGACTGTGGGGAGAAGTCCCGATCCCAGCACATGAAACACCGTGCTGACCTCTATGATGGACTCAATCCCGTAGTAGCCGCGGCTGGGTGCAATAGGGCATATTTGGTAAGGTAGCACAGAAAGCACAATGAAGGGATTTCCCCGGTGGGGGATGATAGTTCTCGTGTGTCTCACAAATCACCAATTCACCTGGGCTTCACCGACAGGTACGGTCTTCACAGGGGGGAATGGTCCCGCACCCTGCACGTCAAGCAAGCCACGTCAGGCAGACCATGTTCCGACTTCCATGCGTGTCGTATAGCAGCTATTTCCGGGTATGGTTTCCCAGGGAACGCTAGATGTCTATGTCCTCCTCTCTTCTGCCACAGAGGAGCCGAACGGTGGCCCGGTATTGTAACATGGCGACGGGTAAGACTGGTCAATATTCGCTCCATAAGACGCATAGACATTTCCCCCCATTTATTGTTTTTTTGGGGGGGGAAGAGTGCATTGTATAGAGCAAAAAATATGGTACTTTATCTCTAAAGGTAAGCAGCTACAGTAATTGTAGCTGCTGACTTTTAATAATAAAAAAAAAAAAAAGACTTAAGGCTCTCCACTTTTAGTGATGAGAAAGAGGCAACATTTTAGCACAAAATATTTAGGTAAAGAATACATCTCTATCATGCTATTCATCTCTTAAATGGTACCCAGTCTTAGTGGCTAATGTGAGCCCCCACTGGCTCTGTCAGCAATAGCTGTGGTCCAGACCAAAGACCAAGAGCTGATACGATCAGCTCCTGCTCTTCAGATTTTGATACACAGTGCTCCATAGCTGTAGCAGATTGCTGTGAACACAACGCATTTGAATTATGTGTCTATTGGAAGGGATGTGACATCACAAGTGAAGTTACAGCACTTCCTGTGGGTGCGGATGCTGGGACAGCTGCTAAAGCTCTGTCCAGCATCTCCCTAAGGAATGAACCAGTCCTATGGTGAGATACAGTACTGTGCAAAAGTTTTAGGCAGGTGTGAAGAAATACCGTAAAGTAAAATATAGATTTTAAAAAGCATTTTTAAAATACATAACATAAAAGTTTATTTTTATCAATTTACAAAATGCGAAGAGAGTGAACAGAAGAAAAATCTAAATCAAATCAATCTTTGGTGTGACTACCCTTTGGCTTCAAACCAACATCAATTCTTACACTTGCACAAAGTCAGGGATTTTGTAGGATTAGAGTCAGGTGAGTAATTAATCAATTATACCAAGCAGATACTAATGATCATCAATTTCATATGTAGGGTGAAGCACAGTCTTAAACTGAAACAGAAACAGGAGGCTTAAAACTGAGTGAGGAACAACCAAATTCTGCTACTAAGGTGAGGTTGTGGAAGACATGTCGCAGGCAGGGGCGGACTGACCATTGAGCCACTCGGGCACTGCCCGAGGGCCCTGGGCCACTAGGGGGCCCCATCAGGGTTGCCAGCCTCAGTAAAACCAGGGACAGTATGTATAAATCTGTGTTTCTTTTACACATACTGTGTGTACATGTATGTGTATACTGTGTGATTGTATACTGTGTGTGTGTATACTGTGTGGCCCCATAATCTCTGATTGCCTGGGGGCCCCATAATCTCCTATTGCCCGGGGGCCCCATGAGTTATCAATCCGCCCCTGGTCGCAGGTAATACACCATAGCAAGACTGAGCACAGCAACAAGACATAAGATAGAAGGTAGTTATACTGCATCAGCAAGGTCTCTTACAGGCAAAGATTTCAAAGCAGATTGGGGTTTAAAGATGCACCGTTAAATCTCTTTTGAAGATGCACAAGAAAACGGGCAACGTTGAGGACCGCAGTGGTCGGCCAAGGAAACATAATGCAGAAGATTTAAGACACATCATGCTTACTTCCCTTCAGCATCAGAAGATTTCCAGCAGTGCCATCAGCACAGAAATTGTGGAAAGCAGTGGGACCCATGTACACCCATCTACTGTCTGGAGAAGTCTGGCCAGAAGTGGTTTTCATGGAAGAATTGCAACCAAAAAGCCAAAACTCTGACGTGGAAACAAGGCTAAGTGACTCAACTTTGCACAAAAACATCGGAACTGAGGTGCAGAAAAATGGCAGCAGATGCTCTGCACTGATGAGTCAAAATTAGAAATATTTGTCTGTAGCAAGAGGCAGTATGTTCATCGTAGGGCTGGACAGCGGTACAATGTTGAGTGTATGCCGGCAACAGTGACGCATAGTAGAGATTCCTTGCAAGTTTGAGGCTGCATTTCTGCAAATGGAGTTGGAGATTTGATCATGATCAATGCTGTCCTTAATGCTAAGAAATACAGGCAGATACCTATCCATCATGCCTATACCATCAGGAAGGCGTGTGATTGGCCCCAAATTTATTGTGCAGCCGGACAACGACCCCAAACATACAGCAAATGTCATTAGGAACTATTTTCAGTGTAAAGAGGAACAGAAGAACAAGGAGTCCTGGAAGTGATGGTTTGGCCCCCACAGAGACCTGATCTCACTGTCATTGAAGCTGTCAGGGATTACATAAAGAGACAGAAGGACTTGAGGCAGCCTACACCCACAGAAGATCTGTGGTTAGCTATCCAAGATGTTTTGAAAACCTACCTGCCAAGTTCCTTTAAAAACATTGTGCAAGTATACCAAAAAAAATTGATGCTGTTTTGAAGGCAAAGGGTGGTCACACCAAATATTGATTTGGATTTCTCTTCTGTTCATTTACTTTCCATTTTGTTAATTGATAAAAATAAACGATTAACACTTTTATTTCTGAAAGCATTCCTAATTTATAGCTTTTTTCCTGACCTACTGGTCCCAAAAATGATCTAAATTAGATGATCTGGATGACATTTGTATTTACTGCATAAGCATCAAATAATCACATAGTAAACGTAATATCATTTGAATTTCCAGCAATAGAAAACCTGTGAAGAAGTAGAAAATTTTTGCCTGCATCAATCTGACCTAAAGAATAAGTTCGCTTTTTGAAAAATTAAAAATAAATGGACATTTTTTTGCAGGTAAAATGTGCATTTATAATTTTTTTTGGGACATTAGGAGGAAACACATACACAATATTGGTATAATGTTCAGCACTAAACCATCTGATGAAAAAGATTAAAGTTTAAAATTTAAATGAAAAGGCATGCATCTGCATGCTGATACATGAAGGTACAACCTTGTGAATGGTGAGCGGATTGAAAGTTCTGGGGGATGAACCCCTAAAAATTAGTCTTTAACCAGTTGCCGCCCGCCCACCGTCATATGACGGCGGGGCGGTGCAGCTCTTGTTCTGGGCCGCCGACCTATGACCTGGAGTGTAGCTTCAGCTCTCCGTCCCCTTTTTTCTGACAGTTCAGACAAGCTTATAAATTCAGCACTTTCAACTTTTTTCAACTGCTGTACAAAGAGGAGCCTGCAGATAGACAGATACAACTTATGTAGGGGGATTTGTTTCTTCTTTGTTTATCACCTGAGGATAGTCACTACAACGGGTAAGGTAAAGGGTCCATTTTTGGAGTTTTGTGTGGAATGTGTCAGATTTGGCTTTTAGTTTCTCCCCTTTTTTGTTGTCGCCAATGAATACAAACAAAATAAATAAACATGAGAGAATGCCTAAGCATTTATAATTGCAACAATTTTCTGGGCGAAGCGATGCATTATGTGACAGAAATGCAGGGGTGCCAATATTGTTGGCCATGATTTTATATATATATATACACATACATATATATATATATATATATATATATATATATATATATATATATATATATATACCCTGTTTCCTCGAAAATAAGACCTAGCGTGATTGTCGGTGATAGCTGCAATATAAGCCCTACCCCCCAAATAAGCCCTACCTTGTTTCCCCGAAAATAAGCCCTACCCTGAAAATAAGACCTACAAGGACTTTAACTAGGGCTTATTTGGGGGGTAGGGCTTATATCGCAGCCATCACCGACAATCACGCTAGGTCTTATTTTCGGGGGAAACAGGGTATATATATATATATATATATATATATATATATATATATATATATATATATATATATATATACACACATATATACATAGCTCAAAAAAATTAAAGGTAAACACATCAGATCTCAATGGGGAAAAATATCATGCTGGATATCTATACGGATATGTTTCTCCATACGGGAGGTGTCTTGACGCTGTCATTACCAACAAAGAATCTTCGTACCAAGCATTTTAGTTAGCGTATTCAATCCTTTTTCCTGTCATTCCACTTTATTACACATAACTTCTTTTCTGAACTTAATTTGTTTTTGTTTCTTTGTATGAATGGATGGCAAGGGTTGTTACTGACAGGTGGTGAAAATTTCATGTCAGTAGCACCTTTAGAAATATATCTCCCTAGATAAATGGTGACGTGTTCAATACTTATTATACGCGCTGTGTTGTGTGTGTGTGTGTGCGAGAATGTAAATGTAAATGGGAACAGCACACTGTAAATACTTCAAATTTGCAATCTCCTAAAAGCAGGCAACGATCATGTACTTTAAGTTGAGGGACAAATTTAAAACAACGCACTCTATATGTGGCTGAGATCATATCTCAGCAGCTGTTGAAGTGAAAGTCCTATTTTTTACTTGTACCTTATAGGCTTACCTGTAGGTACTGTGAATATCTCCTAAACTTTCAGAGTTTAGGAGATATTCAGAGTGCGTGCAGCCAATGACATCATCGGCACATGCACTCTGAATGTCTGGCTTACCGTGCCGCACCTTCAGAGCCTTTGCAGTAAAAGGTGGCTCTGGCGCGCATATGCAGGAGTGAAGTCTTTATGGCTCTGGCCACTCATAGTGCTGGAACCTGCAAATCCGGCAGAAACACAAGGGAAGATGTCAGACATCTAACCGGTGTGTGGGCGCCACTGGACGGGCTTCGTTTTAAGGTATTTCGAAATGAGCTAGTATGCAATGCATACTAGCTCATTATGCCTTTGTCTTGCAGGTTTTTTCTTAGTTTTTTTTCCCCAAGCTTTAAAATCGCTTTAAACGCTTGCCGACCGGCTCACGCCGATATACGTCGGCAGAAGGGCGCGTACAGGCATATTAACGTACCTGTACGTTAGAAGAAAGAAGCGGTTTGCGTCCGCCGCGAGCTCCGTGAGTGTGATCGTGGGTCCCGCGGACTCGATGTCCGTGGGGATACCTGTGATCGTCTCACGGAGAGGGAGAACAGGGAAATGCTGATGTAAACAAGCATTTCCCCGTTCTGCCTAGTGACACTGATCACAGCTCCCTGTAATCGGGAGCAGTGATCAGTGTCACACATAGCCCAGCCCTCCCACAGTTAGAATCACTCCCTAGGACACACTTAACCCCTTCACTGCCAGTCACATTTACACAGTAATCAATGCATTTTTAATCGCGCTGTTCGCTGTATAAATGTGAATGGTCCCAAAATTGCTCCAAAAGTGTCTGATCTGTCTGCCATAATGTCGCAGTCACAATAAAAAAAAAAAATAAAAAAAAATCGCAGATCGCTGCCATTACTAGTAAAAAAGAAAATATTAATAAAAATGCCATAAAACTATCCCGTATTTTGTAGACACTATAACTTTTGCTCAAACCAATCAATAAACGCTTATTGTGATTTTTTTTTTACCAAAAATATGTAGAAGAATACAGCCTAAACTGTATTCTAAAATGTTTTTTTTTATATATTTTTGGGGGATATTTATTATAGCAAAAAGTAAAAAATTATGCGTTTTTTTTCAAAATTGTCGCTTTTTTTTGTTTATAGCATAAAAAATAAAAACTGCAGAGGTGATCAAATACCACCAAAAGAAAGCTCTATTTGTGTGAAAAAAAGGACGTCAATTTTGTTTGGGAGCCACAATGCACGACCACGCAACTGTCAGTTAAAGCGGCGCAGTGCTGAATCACAAAAAGTGCTCTGGTTTTTAGCCAGCAAAATGGTCCGGGGCTTAAGTGGTTAAGGACTGAGTGATTGCATTGAAATGCAGTTATCCCCCAGTGGCAAGTCTTCATATCTCTATAGTTATTTTTATTACACAAAAACAAGAACAGGTATCTAGAATTGTGAAACTATAAGAATAAATTGCTAAAAATACTGAGGAGAACTGATCAAAACTAGAGCAGACAGAATCTGGAGCAGCTGTGCATGGCAACCAATCAGCTTGTGTCTTTCATTTTCCAAGCTTAACTGAAGAAGGTGAAAATAGAAGTGAACTGCCAGCATTGCACAGCTGCTCCAGATTATGTCTGTTCCAGTTTTTATAACCCCCCCATTATTGTTTACCTTCAAATGTTAGATGCACTCACACTAGATATCCTTACAGTTTGAAAAGTTTAAAGCTGATCTACAACTTTACTTCCGCCAAGAACCAATGAGCATTTTTTTTCAGTATGTCAGAAGATGGGTCCAAAAATCACAGACAGGGCCCCTTGTAAGCCTAAGTGGGCCCAGGGGAACTTTAAAATGTTTGGGCCAAGGTAGCCCAAACAAACTATTTGCTACAATAGTATGCGCGCCCACGGGGGCCTCAGCTACATACAGTATAACAAATTCCAAATTAAGTTGCGCAGTGTCCATAAACAAACAAATTATCCCGGTGATAGTTGCACCCACACTATGTCCACAAATATACTCCTCTATCCCTTGAGAATGTTCTTTTGAAGGAAATGCATCGGTAGCTTTAGTGGTGACCTTATAATACCTACCTGGGGTGCCTGTGTGTGATATACTGCAATACATGCAATTTTACCCCTGCCTATTTGGCAGTTTTAACCCTCATTAAAAGCCTTGAACTAGTAATTACTACACTGAGTTCCTCCTGTGTTTCTCTCTCTCCTACTGAGCACAATGTTAACCATCCTGGTTATAGGATAATCTTCCTTGGAGTTCCGGTTCCTGATATCCATCCATCCAATCGGGATACTGGGATAATGTGCAGCCAGACTCCCATCTTGGAGTCATAGCAGCTGGTAAGCGGCTTGTGAGTGGGGTGTGCACTTTTGGTTGTGGTTGTCATCTTTTTCCACATTGGAGCATAGAATCTAACACGTATGCATATTAATTTCATTTTTGCACAAGAGCACTTTCTCTTTATCTGATGGACTTCACTGGACCATATATGAACTTTTCTATTTTGCACATTTAATTGTTGGTTTATATGAGCTTTTAATTTTGATTTGACAATTGTCAATTGTGTGTGTATATATATATATATATATATATATATATATATATATATATATATATATATATATATATATATACACACAGTGGCTTGCGAAAGTATTCGGCCCCCTTGAACTTTTCAACCTTTTGCCACATTTCAGGCTTCAAACATAAAGATATAAAATTTTAATTCTTTGTGAAGAATCACCAACAAGTGGGACACAATTGTGAAGTGGAACGAAATCTATTGGATATTTTAAACTTTTTTAGCAATTAAAAAACTGAAAAGTGGTGCGTGCAAAATTATTCGGCCCCTTTACTTTCAGTGCAGAAAACTCACTCCAGAAGTTCAGCGAGGATCTCTGAATGATCCAATGTTGTCCTAAATGACTGATGGTGATAAATAGAATCCACCTGTGTGTAATCAAGTCTCTGTATAAATGCACCTGCTCTGTGATAGTCTCAGGGTTCTGTTGAAAGCGCAGAGAGCATCATGAAGTCCAAGGAACACACCAGGCAGGTCCATAATACTGTTGTGGAGAAGTTTAAAGCCGGATTTGGATACAAAAAGATTGCCCAAGCTTTAAACATCCCAAGGAGCACTGTGCAAGTGATCATTTTGAAATGGAAGGAGTATCAGACCACTGCAAATTTACCAAGACCTGGCTGTCCCTCTAAACTTTCAGCTCAGACAAGGAGAAGACTGATCAGAGATGCAGCCAAGAGGCCCCTGATCACTCTGGATGAACTGCAGAGAACTACAGCTGAGGTGGGAGAGTCTGTCCATAGGACAACAATCAGTCGTACACTGCACAAATCTGGCCTTTATGGAAGAGTGGCAAGAAGAAAGCCATTTCTCAAAGATATCCATAAAAAGTCTTGTCTAAAGTTTGCCACAAGCCACCTGGGAGACACACCAAACATGTGGAAGAAGGTGCTCTGGTCCGATGAAACCAAAATCGAACTTTTTGGCCACAATGCAAAACGATATGTTTGGCGTAAAAGCAAAACAACTCATCACACTCAACACACCATCCCCACTGTCAAACATGGTGGTGGCAGCATCATGGTTTGGGCCTGCTTTTCTTCAGCAGGGACAGGGAAGATGGTTAAAATTGAGGGGAAGATGGATGCAGCCAAATACAGGACCATTCTGGATGAAAACCTGTTGGAGTCTGCAAAAGACCTGAAACTGGGACGGAGATTTATCTTCCAACAAGACAATGATCCCAAACATACAGCAAAATCTACAAAGGAATGGTTCACAAATAAACGTATAAAGGTGTTAGAATGGCCAAGTCAAAGTCCAGACCTGAATCCAATCGAGAATCTGTGGAAAGAGCTGAAAACTGCTGTTCACAAACGCTCTCCATCCAACCTCACTGAGCTCGAGCTGTTTTGCAAGGAAGAATGAGCAAGAATTTCAGTCTCTCGATGTGCAAAACTGATAGAGACATACCCCAAGCGACTTGCAGCTGTAATCGCAGCAAAAGGTGGCTCTACAAAGTATTAACGCAAGGGGGCCGAATAATTTTGCACGCCCCACTTTTCATTTTTTTATTAGTTAAAAAAGTTTCAAAAATCCAAAAGATTTCGTTCCACTTCACAATTGTGTCCCACTTGTTGGTGATTCTTCACAAAAAATAAAAATTTTATATCTTTATGTTTGAAGCCTGAAATGTGGCAAAAGGTTGAAAAGTTCAAGGGGGCCGAATACTTTCGCAAGCCACTGTATATATATATATATATATATATATATATATATATATATATAAGATATGTATGCATTTTATATGGATAGTGCAACACTTTGTTGGATTAAAATACAGTGTACAGCACTGTATTCCAGACTTGGGACGAGCGTCAGGCTGAGCGGCACTCCGTCATTCAAAAGCAGATTTGTATTTTATCAATGAATACAAAGCTTCTTCTGGCTGACAAGGCAGTCTGATGATGTCACATTCTCTGACTCAGCCAATCAAAATGAAGTTTTGTATTTGTATTGATCAAATACAAAGCGGCCTATGAATGGCTGAGTGTCACTCAGTCCAGCGCTATTTTGTTCCGGATATGAAACAGGAAGGCCTCATCATACACATGGGGAACACAGTGCTGTATGCTTCAAGTACCTGAGGCTACATACAGTTTATACAGCGTGCTCAGCGGGTGCACATGTTAATGTAGCAAATAGTTTGTTTGGGCTAGCTTGACCCAAACAAACTAAAGTTTTCATGGACCAACTTTAGGGATACAAGGGGCCTGTCTGTGATTCTTGGACCCATCTAACATACTTAAAAAGAAGGCTCATTGGTTCTTGTGGCTCACAACAAACTTTGAAACTAAATAAAATGTTTTTTTTGATGAACACCATATCATGCAGAGTGGGAAAGGATTCCAACTTATGTTAAGTTCTTACTGCTATCTGGGGCTCTGTTGGAAACTTTTACGCTCACTACTTGTCTTGCTGACAACACTTCAATAGATAAGCAAAAAAAAAAAAACAACCTGCAACGGGGACAAATATGGAAAATAAAGGTGACGGGTTTCTAACCTTTCCCTACTCTCCTAAACAAAAAGGTTTTTATTTCGGTTGGTGAATTCCTCTCACTTTCTGTTTGGGAAAACCCTGTTAGCAGGACAGGAAGAGAGAATACATCCCTTTAATGGAGTCCTAGATAGCAAAGAGAAACTATCAGAGGCTCTAACCCTTCCCTACTCTATCCCAAAATAAAAAGGTTTTGGCTGGTCAGACACTTTACTCTCTAATTACTGCTGGAGATGCATTGTAATAGTGATCTATTGTCTTATCCTCTAGATGAAGGGTGCTAGTGGACTGTCTCTCCTGCTCCTAATGGTACTTGGATCCTGCTTTGGCCTACAGGAAAGCTTGGAGGACGGTGAACCTTGGGAGAAGATTAAGTTGTGGAAAATAATGACTGACAGGGATGAGAACAGCCCAACATACCTCCAACATCTTGCAAACCCGAGAGATAAGAAATCAACAGACCCGGCATCACTGTTCAGTGTAGCCAAGGAACTCCAAGGTTTTGGTAAAGAAAGAGCCGGCTTCAGGTTTAGGTTTGGTAGGAGAGACGAAGGGAATGACGTTGATGACTTTGAACCACAAATTGACAAACGAGTAGGCACAGCCCTTGGATCACTGGCTGAAGAGTTGAACGGTTACAATAGAAAAAAAGGTGGCTTCAGTTTCCGATTCGGAAGACGATAGATCAAAACATTTAATCGGGTCTACGTGCCAGTCTCTTTAATTATTTTATATCTCCTGTTCCCCAAGTATAAAAAAAAGTCACGGGCAAGGCTTCTTCCTTTAAGCTGTTGAAAGTGCTGTACAAATATATTCCTGATTCTGTAGCACACTTCCATCCATTAAAGCAAACATTTGCAGAATCCATTTCAAACAAGTCAATGAAATCTTCCTGCTATACAAGTGAGAGAGTAATGAATCAATTATGCCCAAGACTCATCCAAACTCTGTTTCTTTTATCAGTTGGGTATGGAAAAATATTAAAAGTTTAAAGGAGAGCGGACAGTTTTTTTGTTTTAGCTACCTAGTGGCTCATGAATATTATTTTAACTGTTAAAATATCTGCTAAAGAGACTTTAAGATAACAAACCGGGGTTTAACAATGTATCATCAAACTGAGTTTTTATTTTGTACAACAAACTATTAAAAGGAAGAAAAAAAAAAAAGGTTGTGTACATTGTACCTTTAAATATATGGTAGTGTCTGTTACAGCAAATCAAAAATGTGTCAAGTTGTTTTAATTTATTTTCTCTAGTTTCTTGTCTAAAATGGCATCACTTGGTCCTGTCTTGGCTCTTAGCCCAAGTATCCCTTTGACTTATAGGCTGGCGGGGCACTGGCTAGATTGGCCATGGTGTCACTGGACTTGTAGGAGTAATGCTCAGAACTGCCTGGACTGCAAGCAGTAAAGTGTAACTATAGCCAAAACAATTATTTTTTTTTTCTTTTGGATTGAATAGGGAGGAATTTGAAACCCTATCATATGTTATTGCGGTGTGTCCCCACCAGATAGATTTACTTGCGTCTTCAAGACATTATATGAAAGGAAATCTCCCTCCCATTGGACATAAATAGCAGAGCTTTTAACCGATTCTATCCAAAACAAAAAAAACACACATTTTAAGTCTCCCTTCACACTTGTGCATGCGTTAACATGCGTATTCCTGTGCACAGAGGCATGCTGCAATAAAGCAAAACTTAAACCTCAGGTCGCTTATAGAAGGAGGATTGCCCCTGTAAAAGAAGCCCATCTATATTTATTTTTCTGGTTGCCTGTGTCCTAAAACCCTGCTGCATCACTGCTCCCCACCCACTGCAGGTATTTCACACTTAATAGTGTGTGAATACCTGCTCCTCCTGCCATGTGCAATAGTTCCTTTTGCTGGCTCATAACTCATAATTACAGGATGTATGATAAGGCAGGCATCGCTGGATGACACGGTTTAGAGTCAGGCTCTGAGGCCAGTTTGTGCCACTGTAGTAATAGAGCAAGCGGGGGTCAGGTACCTAATGAAGTAGATAAGGAACAACCAACAGCATTGTTGATGAACAAGCCAAGGTCAATAACGAGTAGTAGCTGAATGGGATCAGACAGAAGCATAGTTGATGAACAAGCCAAGGGTGAGTAGCGAATAGTAGCTGGACGGTGTTAGACAGAAGTGTAGTCGGACAGTCCAAGGATCGATAATGAGTGGCAGCTAAGATAAGGACAGCTGCAAGTACACAAAGGAAAAAGATATTGGCTGGAGAGAGTACAATAATCTGGCAAACAGGAAGTACAGACATGGCTCAAATCAGTTAGTTCAAGGGAGGAACAAAGAGTTCGAGGCTTACCAGAAACTAGATACAAAGCAAGGTTGCCCAAGGGATCAGGCAGGGTGCTGCCAAGCATCTCCAGTGGCACTGAGAGAAGAGTTACAGCCAGACAATGCAGAGGTCCCAGGTTCACATCTGGACCCTGACACTGCCGTGGCAGGGGAAGCAGGGCTTTGACTCATCCAGATAGTACAGATATTTCCCCAGTCGGAACATGTTGTTGAGGAACCAGGAGAGGGACTTCATCTCTCAGGGCTGCCTGAAGGGAGTGGAGACCGCACAGGGGGACTGGGTCCTATCCATCGGCTCCAGTGAAGTCTTACGAAGAAAAGGAGACCTCTATCATGTCAGATCCAGAGTATGGTAGTCCCATCCCTATTGCACTTGAACAAAAGGAAATACCCACTAAGTGGGACTTTGAAAGACCACCAACTCTGATGTAAAAATGAATAACTTTAATGATATTGCATGTTTAATACAAATAGATAAAAAGATGGATAGCATCTGTACAATACATACATGATACACAGAAACAAAACACAGAAAAAACTATCATGGTATACAAAAGAACATCAATACTCTCCAATGGGTAGTGTACCCCAATACCCGACGAGTTTCCAGTCTTTTAAAAAAAGCACCTTCATCAGGGATAGAGAGTGAAGTATACTCAGATAAATGTTAATTCAATTTGAATGATTCCATGTTCAAAATAGGAGGCAGGCACTGATGTACATACACCGTGCTTCACGCAGGATCTTGCTGTCTACAGCATATGAGACTGGGCACCTACAGATCCTATTGGCTCATGGAGCAACTACATTTGTAGTTTCTGAGATATCCCGCCCCAGTGACAATATATACATGTGTTGCTACCAAGCACATTTACTGCTACACATTCTTTGGAAATGCATTATATGCATCCAGCTACCCCGTTCTGGCATTCATCTTTGTGGTTATAACAGCTGCCTCCTATTTTGAACATGGAATCATTCAAATTGAATTAACATTTGAGTATACTTCACTTTCTACCCCTGATGAAGGTGCTTTTTTTAAAAGACTGGAAACGCATCGGGTATCGTGGTACACTACCTATTGGAGAGTATTGATGTTCTTTTGTATACCATATTTTTTTTCTGTGTTTTGTTTCTGTGTATCATGTATGTATTGTATAGATGCTCTTCGTCTTTTTATCTATTTGTATTAAACATGCAATATCATTAAAGTTATTCATTTTTACATCAGAGTTGGTGGTCTTTCAAAGTCCCACTTAAGGGGCATTTCCTTTTGTTCCAGTGAAGTCTTACCATTTTTTCTTTGGGCTCGGCACCGTCCAGCACAACAGGAGCAGACCCGATAACCCCCCCCCCCACCACCCAGTGCCGAGGTGTGCAAGTGGCAGGGTGACGCAGGTTTGCCCCAGGAGCTGTGCAGGTGGATTCGTCAATCTCAGTTGCTTGCTGCGATTGCGGTGGGGGCCAGAGAAGCCGTTTGCATCATTTCCGACGGAACCGCGTCATCATTGTGCACCAAGATTTGCGGTTCCGGGTCTCGAGGGCACAAGGATGAGGGGAAAAGCCCAGGCTGGGCCTCCTAATCCCGACCAGCGTCCAGCAATACCGGACTAGCGGCGGGATCCGGAACAGGAAGGGGGGACCATGGAGACGAATCCCCAGGACACTCCGGCGGATGCCAAACCCAGGTAGGCTGCTGGGCAAGCCCTGTACTGTGGTTTTTACATGTTGGTAAGTTGTAGGGCTGGGACTAGTATACTCCATAGTGGTCCCGGGAATATGCAGTAGTGGTGGTTGCAGCACGGGTGTTTAAAGAGGGTAAAGGTTTGATGCCAAGATCATCTATTTTTATTTACAGGCTAAGGAGGCTCCAAGGGAAGACAAGTCAGGCCGCAAAAAGTGCCCTAACTGTGGGAACAAGTTATCCTCAGGCTCTAACAAAGCCTTATGCAGGCAATATATTGCAGGCTTACTAAAATCAGAGGCAGACTCTCCTTTGGCTAAATTCCTTAGCTCCTTTAAAGATGAGATGGCGTCAACCTTTAAATTTCTCAGGGAGTCAATCGCAGATGTAAACACGTCTGCTTCCTCCAGTAGGGCAGCTCCGATTCCCTCTTCACCAGGCCCTACAACATCCAGCTCCGGGAGCCCCATATAGTCAGGGAGCAGAGCCCCGCGTTAGGCCTCAATCTTCTGACTCAGACCGGGGTGAGGATCAGGCTGTAGCTAACAAAGCCGCAAAATACAAGCCCTTGAGGAAGTGGACAAGCTGTTGAGCGCTATTTATGATACGCTGGGAATTGATGAGGAAGAAGTTCAGTTGTCCAGACATGATAAGATGAGGCCCTCGGGAAAAAGAAGGCAAAAGTATTCCCTATACATGTACTTTCTAACCTTGTCTGTAAGGAGTGGGCCGAGCCGGATAAGAAGGCTTTCTTTCCAAATTCTCTTAAAAGAAGATTCCCCTTTAATGAGAACCCAGAGGCGGTCTGGAATAAAAATCCAAAACTAGACGCCCCACTGTCCAAAGTGTCGAAAACAGTCTGACCTTGCCTTCGAGCATATGGGACATTTAAAGGACTCAATGGACAGGAAAAGAGACGTAGTCTTAAAGAGTGCCTGGGATGCTTCAATGGCAGGCCTGAAGCCAGCTCTAGCCACTTCTCGTGTAGCTAGAAATGTTGAGTTCTGGTTGTCACAACTACAAGAAGACCTAGAGGCAGGCACTCCTAGAGGGGAGCTCTTAAAAACTTTCCCTATGCTTTTCAAGGCGACAAGTTTCATTTCTGACGCTTCAACTGATTTCGTTAAATTTGCGGCTAAGACTGCAGCACTTTCAGTCACAGCCAGAAGGTCAGTCTGAATGAAAACTTGGGGGGGAGGGGGGAGACACGGTGTCCAAGACACGCCTATGCAGTGTGCCCTTTACTGGAGACTTAGTCTTTGGCCCTGAATTAGATACCATCTTAGAAAAAACAGCGGATAAAAAGAAAACTTTCCCCACTAAAAAGAAAGACTTTCAAAGGAAGTTTTTTCGTCCTTCAAAAGAACCCTCAAAAACAGAAAAGGAGTTCAAACCCAAAAAGCACTGGACAGGGCAAAAAGGGAAAGGAAAAGGGGGTATACTTTTTAACCACCCAATTCAGAACCCCAAACCCCAGTGACATCAGGGTCCAAGTGGGAGGAAGACTAAAAAAAAAAATTTCCCCCACAGTGAGAAAAGATAACCTCAAACTAGTTTGTTTTAAACATAATAAAAATGCGCTGGAATTTCACAGTGACCCACCCTAGTGACAAAACTTCCAAGACACTCAGAAAAGGCCAGGGCCTTACCATTACTAATAGTGGAGATGGTGGATCAAAAGGTATTGACACCAGTCCCTATTCAGGAATAGGGGAACGGTTTTTACTTGCACGTCTTTGTGGTAAAAAAAAAAAAAGTCAGGGAAGTTCAGATTAATCATGAACCTCCGACCCCTGAACCTCTCCATCCGATACAAAAGATTTCGGATGGAGTCTATTTACTCAAAAAGTTATCTTCTCCAAAAAGAGGTGTTTATGGCTACCCTGGATTTAAGGGAGGCCTATCTGCATATCCCAATAAGGAAGGAATGCCTGAAATTTCTTCGCATGGCGATTCAGATAGACACCAAAGTTTATCATTTTCAGTGCAGAACCACTTCCCTTTGGAATGTCGTCCTTTCCGAGAATTTTTTCCAAGGTTCTCGGAGAAGCACTAGTTCCATTGAGACTTCAGTCAGTCTCGATCATTCCGTATCTAGACGACTTGCTCCTCATGACCCACTCGGAGAAACAACTTTGTCAGGACTAAAGCCCCATACACACTATCAGATTTTCTGCTGATTTTTTCCTTCAGATTTACCAAAACCATATAATATGAGGTCAAACCTTAGGAGTTTCAATTTGTATGCAATCAGGCAGGCCCTTGCACTACATGGTTTTGGTAAATCTGAAGACAAAAAACAGTAGAAAATCTGATAGTGTGTATGGGGCTTTAGAGTTAACACAACTCAGCCTGAGTCAGTTGGGGTGGATAATCAGTTTGGAAAAGTCCAAAACAACCCAAACACAGAATATTCTGTATTTGGGCTACAAGATCCTGTCCGTGGATCAAAGGATAGTCTTATATTGAATCTGAAGCAGAGGATGTCTTTTCTTCAAACCAGCACCAAATGTACAGTGAGGGAGGTGATGTCAGCGTCAGGACTTATGACAGCAGCAATTCCGTACAATGGACCAGGTTCCACCAAAGAGACCTTCAGAAGTTTTTGTTGGAACAGTTAAAGGACAAAGATCTGGAAGAATACGTATCGATCACCATCAAAGTAAAACACGTTCCCTCTGGTGGTGGAAGGACACAGAAAATGTACAAAGGGGTACTCTGGGTCTTGCCTATCACATCCACACTGACCACGGATGTGAGCAGTTAGGGTTGGGGAGCCCATCTCAACTCATGCTGGGCCCAGGGCAGGTGGACGCCAGAGGAGAAACAATTCTCTTCCAAATGGAACAGCCATCCTCAGAGCCCTACTAGTGTTTCAGAACACAATACAAGGTCACCATCTACAAGTCCGCTCAGACAATATGACGGCAGTAGCCTATATAAACAAGCAGGAAGCACCAGAAGTCCTCGGCTAATGTTGGTAGCCAAGCACATATTTCAGTGGGCAGAATCCAATCTAGAATCCATCTCTGCAATATACCTGAAGGGGGAGCAGAACAGCACTGCAGACTTCTTGAGTTGACAACTAGTTTTGAATCAAGAGTGGTTTGGCACCCAGAAGTTTTCAACCACATAGAAGCTCACTGGGGGAAACCAGAAGTGGACCTATTTGCAAACAAAGAGAATGCAAAAGTTCCCAGATTCTGCTCGCTATGCCCAGGAGATCAACCCTTGGTGGTACACGCCTTACAGACCAGCCGGACCTTCAACTTGGCCTATGCATTTCCACCGCTTCACCTCATTCCTAGAGTTCTAGCAAAGTTTCTAGCAGAAGAAACGTGTTTAATCCTAGTGGCACCATTTTGGCCCAAGAGGCCATGGTTCACAACTTTGCTAAAGTTGACAGACCAACCTCCTCTGAGGTTTCCCTGCAGACAAGATCTCCTGTCACAGGGACCTCTTTTACATCCGCAAGTAGCAATGCTGAAGCTTTCAGCGTGGTTACTGAGGAAGAAATTCTGAGGAGCTAAGGCCTAACAGAAAGAGTTGTTCAGACCTTACTACAGAGCCGGAAACCAGTCACCCAAGCTATTTATAGAAAAGTTTGGAGGAAGTTTAACATCTGGTTGGATGGCCGGGGTGAGGTAAACAAGGATACAACAAATATCCTACAGTTTCTCCAAGAAGGGATAGACTGGGGGTTAACTCCTAGTACTATTAAAGTTCAGATAGCTGCCTTAAGTGTGTACCTAGAGAAACGATTACAGGTAGATCCCCTTATTTCTAGGTTCTGTAAGGCAATCACTAGACACAAACCGGTCAGAGTTAACATAACTCCAACCTGGGACCTATCGATATTCCTCAGGACCTTTTTGGGGACATCTCAGAGGCCTCTCTAAGACTGATTACATTTAAGTCACAAGATATTGTCCTCCCTTCATTCTGTCAGAATGCCTCAAACGAAAAAGAGAAGCAATTTAATTTACAAGATGTGAGGCAGTGTATCATAGAGTACCTAGAGGCAACCAAACCATTTAGAATTAGAGATTCACTTTTTGTCCTTTTTTCTGGACAACGTAAGAGACAAAAAGCTTCTAAGGTCACTATAGCTAGGTGGATCAGGCTAGCTATTGCAGAAGGTTATAGAACAATAAATAGAGATCCTCCTGGGGGTGTTACAGCCCAATCCACAAGGGCACTCTCGGCATCCTGGGCAGAAAGAGCTGGTGCCACCCCAGAGCAAATATGTAAAGCAGCCACATGGTCAAGCTTCTCCACCTTTTTTTTTTTAATCAAAACTTTTTATTTATTTATTTCCGATGCAGAAAATGATCATACAAAGATAATACAGATTACCATAAGGATTAAAGAAATCAAGGTCCAGCCAAAAAAAAAAGAAAAAAAAAGGAAAAAGCAAAATTATACAGTGCAAATTTTCATACATCTGAATAAAAGTTTTTATACTGCATCTCTGTCTACTATTGAATAATACAAACAGGTGTTTAACATAACTAACATAAAACTGTAGGGTGTGATCCCCTCCCCTCTCCCCTTCCCCCCCCCCCCTCCATCTGCTGCACATTCTTCAAACTAAATTCGTAACAGTCTATCCATCACAAGCTGTGGGGGGGCAAGAGCTGGTTCCGACAACCAAGGCTCCCATATCTTTTCAAATTTATTGCCAGCATTTCTATGACGGTAAGCTAATTGTTCCCTGATCAGAAGTGAGTTTACATGTGCAATCCATTGCTTTCCCGTTGGTACAGTGTGCGCCATCCAGTGTCGAGCTATAAGCTTTCTAGCCAGATACAATAGCCTGGTAAGTATAATGTACATTCCCCTCTGGTACATCTCCTCATCAATCGCACCTAGTAAACACACCAGAGGAGTGGAGGGCACTGGCACCTGCGCCAACCGGGATACAATCTGTATGACCTCATTCCAGTATCTATTAAGCTTCGGGCACCGCCAGAGCATATGGATGAGGTCACCCTGATGTATTTTAAATTTTGGGCACAGGGGTGAATCTCTCAGGCCCCAACCAAACAGCTTAGTTGGCGTCCGATAGGTTCTATGCAAAATAAACAGCTGCGACAACCTATGAGAAGCTGAAATGGATGTATTAGGGATTGATTCCAGTACCATATCCCATTGTTCATCATCAATGTCACCAATATCTATGACCCATTTAGCTCTGCATTTTAAGGAGGTATGGTCCTGATTGGAAGAGAGCAACACTGAATATATTGTAGATATCAGTCCTTTTCTAACATTCGCCTGCAACAGTTCCCTCAGAAGTGGGGATGACGTTACAGACACGGGGATTACCCGACTCTGGGTCTGTAGGGCATGTCGAAGTTGTAGATACTGAAAAAAGCATCTATTGGGAAGTGCAAATTCCGAACATAATTGCGCAAAAGATTTTAATATATTCCCCACATATAACTGTGAGAAAAACCAAATTCCCTTACGCTTCCACAGGGTAAATCCCTCTAATTTATTAAGTTCTGGGTATCTTGGGTTATCCCATAAGGGGGTGCACTCCAAGGGGCCGACAACCTTCAGTGCCCCCCGAACTGCGCCCCATACTTTTTTAAGAAGACCCGCCGTAGGTGAATTTGGGGGTAAGCTGGGGAGGTCCATTTCTAAATGGGAGCTGGCCTTCATGTCCGGGTTTGTACGGACTACTAAACGTACTATGGGATCTTCTGAGATATCATCAGCCCCCCACCCCATTAACTGCTGCAGTTGAGAGGCCAAAAAATATAGTTTGGGGTGTGGTACCGCTAGACCTCCTCTGTCTTTATGATATTGTAGAGTGTTTAAGCTAATTCTAGCACCCTTCCTTTTCCAAATGAGATCCCGCATCTGTGTATCTATTTTCCTGAACCATTTATTAGAGATCCACATAGGGGAATTTTGAGTGACGTACAATAGTTGCGGGGCCCAGATCATTTTTATTAGGTTTATCCTCCCCACGACTGATAAGGGGAGTTTACACCAGCTAAGGGATTTCTCTTTTTGTTTCTTCAACAGG
This sequence comes from Lithobates septentrionalis, assembly GCA_037952835.1. NCBI lineage: Eukaryota > Metazoa > Chordata > Amphibia > Anura > Ranidae > Lithobates > Lithobates septentrionalis. The sequence continues at coordinate 616,636 of JBBDGP010000161.1, read as the reverse complement.
GGTTCCAAATTTAATTTGAGATACCTAGAGGTGTCCGGGGTCACCACCACTCCTAAGTATCGAAATGATTCAGCGATGGTGATTTGCCTTGCCTCCTGGGGCAGGGGTTTAATTATGGGGTCTATAGGCATCATAATAGATTTGGACCAGTTTATTGTAAAACCTGAGAATCCTCCAAATTTAATTATAAGTGACATTAGTACCCTCAAAGATTTATCCGTATCTCCCAGATACAGCAGTGCGTCGTCGGCGTACAGCGAGATCTTTTCCTCTGAGAGGCCTCTACAGAATCCCACTATCTCAGAGGAACTACGGATCATGATAGCCAACGGTTCGACTGCCAAAGCAAACAGCAGGGGTGACAATGGGCACCCCTGACGAGTGCCTCTGTGTAACGCAAAGGACTGGGAAAGGGAGTTATTAATGCGGAGCCTCGCTCTAGGAGCTGAGTATAGAATTTTCACCCATTTAACAAACCTGTCACCCAGGCCAAAACGAGCTAGGATCTCCCAGAGGTAGGGCCACTCCACACTATCAAAAGCCTTAGCGGCATCCAAGGATAATATAGCCCTACCTCCAGGGTTATCCACTGGGGTCTGCAGGTTCATAAAGAGGCGTCTAATATTGTTAGTTGTAGATCTAGTGGGTATAAACCCAGACTGGTCTCTATGCACCAACTTCCCTATCACCCCGGACAATCTGTTTGCCAGTACTCGTGCTAAAAGTTTGACGTCTAGGTTTAAGAGGGATATGGGCCTGTATGAATCCGGTAAAAGTTTATCCTTACCCGGTTTAGGGATCACAACTATGAGGGCTTCTTGCATACTATCCGGCAGGGATCCTTCCTCCTCTGCCGCAGAAAAAGCTTGCAGCAGTGGTGGAAGTAAAATATCACTATATCTCTTGTAAACCTCAGCAGGCAATCCATCCGAGCCCGGAGACTTATGCTTCTTAGCCCCCTGGAGGGCCTCAGCCAATTCCTCCATAGTTATTGGAGCATCCAGCATACTCCTCTCATTCACCGAGACTTGAGGGAAGGGACAATTCTGTAGGAATGAATCCAGCTCAGAGGAGCTAGATGCAGTCCTAGAGGAATATAAGTCCATATAGAATTGATAAAATATCTGCATAATGTCTGCTGTCCTGGAGCAAGTCTCCCCTGTCCCCGATTTAATAGCTAGAATGGAAGCCGTGTCTCTTTGCTCCTTGGCCAGTAGGGCAAGGAGATGACCCGTGTTCTCGTCCTCTTCATAATATTCCTGTTGTAGGAAGAACCTCCGTTTTTCGGCCGCTGATAAGACTACTGAGTTGTATAGTGAGTGAGCCTCAATCCATGCCTCCCTATTCTCTTGGGATGGGTCTGAAATCATTTTCTGTTCTCTAGTTTGTAAATCTTCTCTAACCCTGGATTCCCACTCTCCCGATCTCCTTTTCACTCCATTAATTCCTCTGATCAGACATCCTCGCAGGAACGCCTTCAGAGAGTCCCACACAACAGCCGCGCTCGCGGATCCTCTGTTGAAGCGTAGGAACTCCCCCAAGGCATCAGCTATCCCATCCGGTTCTGGGAATAGCTCCAACCAGAATGGGTTAATCCGCCAGAGGGGTTTAACCTCCTGGGTTCCTACGTCTATCCGCACCCAAAAGGGAGAGTGATCAGAAAGTAATCTAGGTTCATATGCGGAATCCAATACCCTCTGCAGCAGGGCAGTGTTGCCCAGGCCCAGATCTATACGTGAAAGACCACCATATGTGCTCGATCTACATGAATAACATTTCTCCATTGGATGCTTCTCCCTCCACACGTCTCTCAAACCCAATTCAGCAAGCATAAGTGCAAATGAGGTAGTACCCGGGGAGCGACCATTTTGTCTGGAATTTAAGGATATTCTATCTAAGTGTGTATCTAACACATTGTTGTAGTCTCCCAATGCTAGAACAGGGGTATTAGGGTATAAGGCTATGAACTGGGCAAATTTCTTTAGAGGGTCTGAGGAATATGGGGGAGGAACATACATGGCCGCAACAATACACCTATATCCATTGAGCTTACACAATAGAAACACAAATCTGCCATCCCCATCAATCCTCTGCTGCAGACATTCAAAAGATATCCTCCCAGATATCAGTACACTCACCCCCCTGGAGTAGGAGGAGTGCACCGAGTGAAACTGAGTAGGATATTTACGTGATTTCAACATGTAAATCGAATTGAGCTGCAGGTGAGTCTCCTGAAGACAGACCAGGTGCGGCTGCATTCGAGCTAAATATTTAAACATTGCACTCCGTTTTGTTTTCTCCCCCAGTCCCCTAATATTCCAAGAAAGGAGCATTAACCCCCCAGTACCTCGATTCGCCATTTCCAATCTGTTTTAGAGGCAAAATTGAGGGCTGAGGAGCCACACGCTTTTTGTGTCACAGTACTATTTTCAGATAGTAAAACAACCCAGCCTGCCCTAGTTACCACAGTATTCCTACACATCAATTCCCGCCACTGCTTGGAGTGTATAAGTATGAAGGGAGTTAAACAGACATATAATCGTCCAACCTGTAGGAGGAAGAGGGTCACACCTGGAGAGGGGAAAAGGAAAAGTACACCCTTAAAGAAAACAAAGTGTCTGACCAACATGGCCGTACATAACCATAATAAACCCCAACGTGGAGAATTCAGTCCTCTCAGGACTCTGTAGAGGGGGCTCTTGCGTAGCCCAAGGGGCATGTATTATTATCAAATCTTGCACCAACAAAATTAGAAACAGTATGTTACTAATGCTAAAATATCAGCATTTAAAAGTGACGTGCAAAAATGAAAAAAAACAAAAAATAGAAAAAATCTTTTCTGCAAAAATAAAAAAGGGGGATGTGAGTGCCAACTCCGCCATAATAGTAAAAGAAGGAATCAAATTTCAACAGAGCACCGCTTGAACAAGGTGCCATAAAGAAAAGAGAAACCGCACTCATGCAGGACGTTGTGCTAAGGCACGCTCTTCTCTATCCAACCAGTTCATCGCAGCATTGGGGTTTTCAAAGAAATGGGACGTGCCATTAGCAATCACTTTCAACTTTGCCGGATACAACATGAAGTATTGGAGATTCAGGATCCTTAGTCTCTTCTTGATATCGATAAATTTGGATCTTTGCCGCTGCACCTCCGCCGAGAAATCCGGAAATAATGAGACCGTAGCATTGTCCACTTTCAGGTTCCCAGCTGTTCTGGCATTACTCAGGATGGCATCTCGATCCTTGTAGTTAAGCAGCCGAAAGAGGAAAGGGCACGGTGGAGCTCCCTGTGGTGGTGGCCTTGAGGGGACTCGGTGGGCCCTCTCAACCGCAAACATAGGAGAAAATACGGTGCTGCCAAATGTGTCCTTCAGCCAAGATTCAATAAAAGCTACCGGGTTTTTGCCCTCAGCTCTTTCCGGAATACCGACCGCCCGCACGTTATTTCTGCGCAGGCGATTTTCCATATCCTCCAATCGGGCCGCATTCACAGACGCCACTGATGTCGCATGTCGCACATCCCTCTGTAGGGGCTGCCACTCATCCTCCAATGTACTAAGTCTGCCCTCCAAAGCGGATGTGCGTTCGCGCAGCTTCTGCATATCATGTCTTATTAAGGAAATCTCCCCCTTCATACCTTTCACTTCCCCAGTTAGTGCAGTTATAGATGAGCTGCAAGATGTAACTGCAGCAAAGATATCCCTCAGTGTGGGCTCAGGGTCAGTGTCCTGCTGCAGACATGCGGAGGCCATATTATAGGAATGTGGGAGAGTACTCACATTTGCAGAAGCTGTTGCAAGCTGAGGAGGGATCCCATCCAGGGAGCTCATAACATCCTCCAGCAGCGCTTCCTCAGGATCAGGCATGAGAGCTGCTGAGAGGTCCCTCTGGGCAGAATTAATGCCAAATAGGCGCTGGGCAGCCTCCTTCGCCGTGCGGGGCGGGAGGCCGCCATCTTGGCCAGGGGTGTCCAGTGCCGTTCGTGCCGCCGGTCCGCGTCTGGCCATTGTATCTTCGCTGATTTACCCCTCCGAGGATAGCTGACAGTCAGGGGATCACAGTGCACTAAGAGCGGAGTCTCTATGTAATAGGATGGCGGTGATATTTAGAGGATTCGTCAGGATTCCTGGCGGAGCTGTGCAGTGTGCGTCTTACTCCATTCCCCGCTCGGCCACGCCCCCCCAGCTTCTCCACCTTTACAAGGCATTATGGACTAGACTTAATGTTCAGTCAGGATTAGGCTTTTGGGAGGAAAGTCCTCCAAGCCCCGTGCCCCCCCCCCACCTGATCTGGTGAGTACTTGGGGATCCTCTCAAGGGCTGTCCTGGAAGACGACGGGGGAAACCGGAGTTAGACTTACCAGTAACTCATTTTCCAGTAGTCTTCCAGGACAGCACGATCCCACCCTTGAATTATGTTGGTGAATTAATTTTATGGCAATAAAAATAAATAGTGCAGCGCTAAGATCCCAATCAGTAGTTAGAAATGTCCATAGATGGAAAAAACAATAAATATCAGCGGTGATGCAGGGTGCTTCATGCAAATCCAAAGTGCTCTTAGAAACGTGCTCCCCCTCTTGCCAGTCAAACCGCTCACCTTGTTAAAGGGACCCCTGAACTAACAGGAAGGTCTCAAAAGCTTTCACTACTTAGTGGTCAGGGTGGTATCTTGACTGGAAAAGCTGGAACTCTCTTCCTTAATAGGGTTCAACAATTTTCTTCCAAATATGCATGGAATAAACAAAGAAAATACATAGTGCTCTCTGTATAGCTTAAAAAGCGATTCCTTTTATTAAAAAGACAGGTACTCACATATATAGCACTATGACCAGTGCTAGGCATTTAAGGCGCATGTAAATTACAGATGACAATGATAAGGCGGCTGCAGCGACGTCTAAACCGGGATAAAACCAATCCGCACGCGTATCGTCCAGCAGGACTTCCTCAGCGGTCTTAGGGTCCCCTTGGTCTAGTCGGTAATTTATATAAAAACCCCCTCATTCAATCATCTGTTGCTAATTAATTATCGAGTGGTGACCGTCCAATCAGAACGCACCACTCGGAAATAGGAAGTACAATAAGCTCTATGTTATTGCTAGTTGCCATAGCAATCGGCGTCATGATGACACGACGCCAGGTAACATGACTACCTGCTAAACCGAACACCTCCCTCCTGAGTGTACAGTCAAGGCATCTAGCCACTCCTATAGGCTGACACTCAGGAGTGGGGCGTGATTCAATGTACAAATGAGACGCGATTGCGTCATCACAATGACGCGGCGTCCGGTCATGTGACCGGCTGCGTCAGTGGGTGCCCCCTTCCCCCATTAGAGACAAATTGTGATAGGGTGGGGCTGGATCACTCAGGAATGGGGCGTGATTCAATAGCATATAAGACGCGATCACGTCATCCCAATGACGTGGCGTCCGGTCATGTGACCGGCTGTGTCAATGGGTGCCTCCTTCCCCTAGACAAGACAAGCTGTGATAGGGTGAGGCTGGATCACATGATGCTACCAGCCGCCCTTCAGCTAAAAAAGTGTCAGCAAAGGAGGTATGCTACTAGCTATACTACAACAGGAAAGAGTGTAAACAGAGAAGGGAAACAATGCACCTATACTCTCTGTATAACTATAAAACGCTAGTCTAGTTATCTCCTCAGCACTGAACTGATCTCTGTCAGCGGACAAAATCCCCAAAAAATTCCAAAAAAATATATAATATTAATATGTCCAACACCGGATCATATTCGGAAAATTATTTTAAAAGCTACTTCAATATTATCATGAATATAAAAACTAAAAACTATGTAAGAATAAATACTTAAAAGACACTTCCCTGCAGCCACCTTTTACAATATAGTCATCATCCGTTATTCAAATAAACAGTTGGCAGTCCTATAATCACCAAAATAAAAAATTATCTAAAGAAACTATAAATTTATTAATAACTAATTACCGATCAGAAATAAAGCAGTTTAGGTCGAACTCGACATTAAGCCCCGTGGGTACTCCCACACGTGTTTCATACACCCAGAAAGACTCACGGCGGCTCAATTGTCTAATGAAGTTACCTCCTATCCAGTGGGGTGTAACCTTTTCGACTCCCCTCGGGAGTTGTCACCATTTACAATGGTTGTGCAACATTCCTAAGGGACAGTTTGTACGCATTAGTCGGAAGTTTTATCGACTCGTTTTGTGCAAAAGGGATACAATAAATCGGATATTACGAAACATATCGAGACCGTTCGTACAATGGATAGAACGGCACTGGTTTCTAATGGGCCTAGGGTCAAACAGGATAGAACAGGGAATATAAAAATTGTGTTGGACTATAATGTCCAATACAAAAAATTTGAAAAGATCGTTCGCAAATACTGGCCTATCTTGAAGCAGGATAAAACACTCGGCCCTGTTCTTTCAGAACGTCCTCAGTTTGTTTACAAAAGGGCACCATCCCTAAGAGATAAGCTAGCCCCAGGGGTGATTGATCCACCCCGTGTGTCTGAAAATAGGATATCCAATATCCTGACAGGTTTCTATGCTTGTGGACGTTGCCCAGCTTGTAAACAAGCCAGGGGGAACATTAAAAGACGCAAAGAGTTTATCGCTACAGCAACCAAGAAGACCTACAAGATCTACAAGACTTCATTACATGTTCCACGGCAGGGGTGGTATACATTATGGAATGCGAATGCGGCTTACAATACGTTGGGAGAACGTCCCGACCCTTGCATGTCCGCATTGGCGAACATATTACCAATATTAAAAAAGGATTAGACTCACACAATGTCTCTAAACATTTCAAAATATGTCATAAACGTAGTCCTGCCAAACTAAAATTTTGGGGAGTCGAAAAGGTTACACCCCACTGGAGAGGAGGTAACTTCATTAGACAATTGAGCCGCCGTGAGTCTTTCTGGGTGTATGAAACACGTGTGGGAGTACCCACGGGGCTTAATGTCGAGTTCGACCTAAACTGCTTTATTTCTGATCGGTAATTAGTTATTAATAAATTTATAGTTTCTTTAGATAACTTTTTATTTTGGTGATTATAGGACTGCCAACTGTTTATTTGAATAACGGATGATGACTATATTGTAAAAGGTGGCTGCAGGGAAGTGTCTTAAGTATTTATTCTTACATAGTTTTTAGTTTTTATATTTATGATAATATTGAAGTAGCTTTTAAAATAATTTTCCGAATATGATCCGGTGTTGGACATATTAATATTATATTTTTTTTTGGATTTTTTTTTGGATTTTGTCCGCTGACAGAGATCAGTTCAGTGCTGAGGAGATAACTAGACTAGCGTTTTATAGTTATACAGAGAGTATAGGTGCATTGTTTCCCTTCTCTGTTTACACTCTTTCCTGTTGTAGTATAGCTAGTAGCATACCTCCTTTGCTGACACTTTTTTAGCTGAAGGGCGGCTGGTAGCATCATGTGATCCAGCCTCACCCTATCACAGCTTGTCTCGTCTAGGGGAAGGAGGCACCCATTGACGCAGCCGGTTACATGACCGGACGCCGCGTCATTGGGATGACGCGATCGCGTCTCATATGCTATTGAATCACGCCCCATTCCTGAGTGATCCAGCCCCACCCTATCACAATTTGTCTCTAATGGGGGAAGGAGGCACCCACTGACGCAGCCGGTCACATGACCGGACGCCGCGTCATCGTGATGACGCGATCGCGTCTCATTTGCACATTGAATCATGCCCCACTCCTGAGTGTCAGCCTATAGGAGTGGCTAGATGCCTTGACTGTACACTCAGGAGGGAGGTGTTCGGTTTAGCATGTAGTCATGTTACCTGGCGTCGTGTCATCATGACGCCGATCGCTATGGCAACTAGCAATAACATAGAGCTTCTTGTACTTCCTATTCCTGAGTGGTGCGTTCTGATTGGACGGTCACCACTCGATAATTAATTAGCAACAGATGATTGAATGAGGGGGTTTTTATATAAATTACCGACTAGACCAAGGGGACCCTAAGACCGCTAAGGAAGTCCTGCTGGACGATACGCGTGCGGATTGGTTTTATCCCAGTTTAGACGTCGCTGCAGCCGCCTTATCATTGTCATCTGTAATTTACATGCGCCTTAAATGCCTAGCACTGGTCATAGTGCTATATATGTGAGTACCTGTCTTTTTAATAAAAGGAATCGCTTTTTAAGCTATACAGAGAGCACTTTGGATTTGCATGAAGCACCCTGCATCACCGATGATATTTATTGTTTTTTCCATCTATGGACATTTCTAACTACTGATTGGGATCTTAGCGCTGCACTATTTATTTTTATTGCATCACATGAAAGGATTTATATATTTGCCTTTAGTGTTCAGCAGCTTTATTTAGTTTGATGGTTTGATGGTTTTTGCGCTGGCTGTTTGCTTTTTGAATTAATTTTATTACCTGTTATGGTTACGTTTTTCAGTTCCATCCTTCGGTTCTTGGTAAATGACTGACAAGGGACCGCCTTTTGAACTGTGGCAATGCGTTTCCTGTGGCGATGGGAGGGACTCCATCTCTCCTGGGCTGTCCTGGAAGACTACTGGAAAAGGAGTTACCGGTAAGTCTAATGCCGCGTACACACGAGCGGACTTTACGGCGGACTTTGCCCGGCGGACTGGATTTCGTCGGACAATTCGATGTGTGTGGGCTCCAGCGGACTTTGTTTTCTCAAAAGTTGGACGGAATTAGATTTGAAACTTGTTTAAAATGTATCCGTTGAAATCGAGTCCGGTCGAAAAGTCCGCCGTCTGTATGCTAGTTCGACGGACTAAAAAGCCACGCTAGGGCAGCTATTGGCTACTGGCTATGAACTTCCTTGTTTTAGTCCGGTCGTACGTCATCACGTACGAATTCGACGGACTTTGGTGGATTGTGTGTAGGCAAGTCCGTTCATTCAGAAAGTCCGTCGGAAAGTACGTTGAAAAATCCGCCGGGCAAAGTCCGCCGTAAAGTCCGCTCGTGTGTACGCGGCATAACTCCGGTTTTATATCATGCAAGTAGGTCAAATACTTGCAGTGGCCAGGGAGCAGTGAAGCCGTGCTGCGCTAAGATATGGGCCAGAGAAGGTAAAGATGGGCTGCTTTTGCAATGATAATGGCCACCTGTTATAGGTGACAGGTCATGTTAAAGCAATCCATTAATTTAAATGTGGGTGGCAGCTTATTGCACTAAATACCTTATTTATTTAAAAGGCCTCATGCATTTAGCCTCAGTGAAGTTACAGTGTTTAAATGTTGGTGGAAGGTACAGGGGCACTGATCAGCGCTACTGCCACTCTATGCGAGGCCAACAGCTGTGGTGGCTAAACGCCCAGCGAGCATGAGGCCTTACAGATATGTATATAGTTATAAAACAAATGTACTACCACACTGTTTTTGTGATTAGTGCGGCACAACACATATACAATAGATATGTATATAGAGCTGGCAATTTATGCAGTTCTTTACTTACTGATTCACATCAGTCCCTGACCCCAGGAAGCTTACAATCTAATGTCATCTCTCATGCATACATACTCACAGTCTCGCACACACATACTAGGGTAGATCTGGGAAAAGGAACCAACGAACCTATCAGTATGTCTTAGGAGTGCGGGAGAAAACCAGAGTTCACAGGAAATCCATGGAGGCACAGGGAGCACATGCAGCAGTTAGAAATCATGGAGCCCTGCACAGCCATCCTGACGGGGCCCCCCAACCCCCCCATGTGCAGCAGAACAGCAACACTGACTTTATCCGCCTCTGCTTCCATCTCCTGGGCCTCTCTGTTGACATGATGGGGCTCGGGGAAATGTAATTTAAGCCCTGGTAAACAAGTAGGAGGGGGGGTGTGGTCTAGTAAAATGAATTTATCCATTTAAGCAGAAATGAAAAATAAAGATACCTGGGCCCCCCTGTTTAGCTGATGAGGCCTGGGCCCAGTACAACAGGACCAGATGTACTGCCACATCAGCTTCCCTATCCACGTAGATGGTGTTCTGACCAGAACATGAACCTGGGCCCCCAGTGCTGCAAGGGAGCAGTGATAAACACTTAGCCATTGTCCCACCTGCAGCATTTTCAGTACTAAAGCATCATCAGTGTGCTGAAGAGACTGTTGTCTTTTTACAATAAGTAGGTGGCAGAGCAGCATTAGACCCGTTTTTGGCATGGAAAGCCTTTGCAGACATCAGTACGTATCACTAATCACAAGTATAGGGCCTCTACAGCTTGTGACAGACAGGAAGGCTTGTATTTCTAATTGCTCAATCACTCTGCATATTATTCCTGGAGTTATACAAATAATTCTATACAGTAATTTCAGATAAATATCTGAATACATGTGAAAGGGAAAAAATACCCTGTCAGTAGCCTTTTTTTCTTTACAGCATAGTTAACATATGCAGCTGACTTTAGAACTACTAAAGAAATTACTTTTTTTATTGGAAGTATGTGTATTTGACATCTCAATTGAAAGCATAGTATTATTTTCGGTTGCACAGTCCTTTTGCAACCATATTTGATAAAGCTATTAAAGCTTGTAGAATATGTGACAGAAAAGTACGCATGTGTAAAAAATACATGGATGTCAAGACGCAGGACCTTTCTCACATATCTAACAGAAAGGAATACGTTTATAAAACCTATTGTTTTGTATAAGTATGACCTTGGTGGTATGGATGTGTCATTGTCATCATCCCATATGCCTATGTAGAAAAAATTATAATACCTCTTAAGGGATTTTTAAGGCAATGAATTTTAAATTTAAATTTAGGTAAAAGTTTTTTTTCTATAAAACCTGTCGTTAGGTGCCTTCTTACTGAAGGCCTTCGCTTACTGGCAACGGGAATTCTCAAGTGTTAATTAGCGGAGCATAACTGTACTTATATCTGAATTGATAAGTATAGCTCTGCTTGCCCGATGTTCATGACATTAGTGCATTAGAGGCAGGTGGATGCTGAGTGCCGCTATGCTGAATGGGCTTGCCAAGCCCATTCTAGTGGGTATCTAGAGGGAGCCGACAGCTCCCATTGTACTGCACAATGGTAAACATCGTGCTAGACAAAGTCACCCGAGTGCAAAATGTTTGATTCTCTTCCCCACTAACAGCTTGCCTTTGAATTATGACAGTCCATCACAACGCAAGAAACCGCTGAGTAGAAATTACACACCTATTTCTCTGCTCTTTTACCCATAAACAACAGGTAGACTTAATGCTGCATTATAATCTCATCATGGTTTGTGGTAATGTTGATATCAATGAAAGGGTTTGAGCTTTTAGTAAATTGGAACTGGAATTACAACCGATTAGAGGCAAGTGAGCTGTACGCACACAAGTACATTTACACACTAGATCTATTTTCGACATATATTGTGCATATTGTATCTATAGCGATTATGTCAGTGCTGTCAAAATGCCTTATAAGGCTTGGCCTGTGCATGTGAGTGGAAAATAACTACCATTACATGGTTCACTGTAACTAGATTCTGCCTTCTACGCTGTTGCTATGGGCAGCAAGATCATTTTTTCAGATAAAAGGTCTTATTATTTCAAGTCTGAAGTGTGATAGTGTCCTACTGGAGAACTGTATCAACCTTGGACAGCAGTCAGATCTTCCTTTGCCTTCAACAGGAACATG